>JARKHS020009810.1:0-147916 GCA_030143305.2 Amblyomma americanum
CATTTCTGTTTAGAGTGTACAGCGCAGTTTAAAACATGAATAATTGTAAACTCCCCGACTTTCTATGCTTCTGCTGGCACTGGAAAGCAATGCCGACTTTCCGAATATGTCGCGTCAGTGTACTACACGCAAAGACTACCTCGTGTAACCAAACAAAGGTGGGCTAAAAACCTCCGAGTCTTGGCAAAACTTACTAGAAACTTTATTTTTAAATGCTCATTACCTACTTTGCGATACTTTCAAACCAGGAAGAACAACTTAATGAGCATCCCTCGTAGAATGTCGTCACCAACTAATAATGTATTGAACGAACTACGATTATGTCTGCCCTTATTCAAAGATGCCAATAAACTGCAGCTTGTGGCAGGCGTTATTTTTGGGGCGCAAAACGAACTGGTGGCATCAGTAACGAAAAGTCGTCTCGGAATAACGCCAGACAGCAAAAGTAACACACCTCCTTTACTAGAACAATCGCGCGCGAAATGACTATGCTGCCTTGACTCTCTGTCTGTTTTGTTGCCAGTACCATTTACGCGGGAAATTACAACGTGTTCAACAGAAATAGTGACAACTTTGGCTCGTGGGACACACTATGTCCCTTTCGCTGTTGGAGATCAACAGTACGGTCAAGTGTGCGAGTTTCTGTACGTTCACTTATTTGCATGACACGGTGCTATCGCGACAAAGACAAACAGGACGGGCGGTGACACCTTCCTTACCTGCCTAGCCTGTTCCTCCGCTATGCGTGGTAAAAAGATGCACAAGCTTTGAAGTGGAATAAGTAGCACGTGTATTTTACAAACTTCCTTCTCTAGCGCAACTAATTGAGCAGACGCACCCATAACGGGTATCGCACCCACGCCCTTTCGGCAGAGCACAATTAAGAGATTTTCCAGCGGCGAAGAGCAATCAACACTGCGCATACGCACCGCAGCCAGCTCAAACTAATTTTTTGTTGTTTTATTATAATTTTTTCTTTTTTTTTTTTCATTTCACGGGCCGCCTGTAGAGCGTGCCCTCACTGTAAGGCATCCAAGTAAGAAGGCAAAGCCCGCTTTTCGAACAACGAAAGATAACTGGATACAATAGTTTCGAGTGAAAAAAGCACGAATAAAACGCGTCAAATCACATCCGAAGGTAACGAATGCACCGGCTATCGTCTCCTGGCAACTGTATGTGCGCGTTCCGTGCCGCTGCAGCGGCATAATGGCGAACTCAGGGCAAAAACATGGGCCTGCACTTTCATCTGCCGTTCGAATGACGTCCTACAGCGGGTACTTAATTGCCCTACAGGGGCGTTTAGTTTTTGTTTAGCGTAAGCGCTGAGCGATAAAACGAGGAGAAAGAGGGCGCTTTCGTTGCGCAAAATGATGGCGATCGGCACTTTGTTCGGGGCTAGCGCTGGGCTTTTCGGACAACCCGACGTGTCGAGATTTCGGAGCTCGTTAAAGGGGAGGAGACACTAAATTTTTCTAGGATTTTTTTTTTTTTGCTTTGGAATGACGCGTTTGACATCAGTAAACACGAACCATTACGTCGAATTCACCAGCGCTAAATAAATAATTTGTAATTGAATTTATTTAGTGCCGTAGCCCAGCTAGTAGGCAGTAGCACTACTAGCAATTGCCAGGTGTGTACACCTGGAAAGCCTTCACCTGGGTGAAGGTGACGGCCTTAACTCAGGTCCTTACCCAAAAGCCTTTAGTGTGAAGACCTTATGGTAAAGGCCTTTAGGATGAATTCCTTCCGGGACCTGGCGGACCTTTACTCAGGTCTTTACCCAAAGGCCTTTGGGGTGAAAGCCCTCACGGTAAATGTCTTCCAGGCAAAGGCCTTTAGGTCAAACGCCTTTAGCACTTAAGGACCTTAAGTGCTCACCCTAGCTAGTGCTACCACAGGATATTCCGCGCTTAGTCATGCTAAACCGACTGCTCTCTCTTTAACGATGTGGTTTCAGATTCGATTTCAGGTTCGCGAAAGATGGTTGCAAGGTCACAAGTGAGTATGAGGTTGCGTGGGGCATACAAGACCTACGATAAAGTGCCTGTTTTGTCGTTTTAATTCACGCCAACTCATACGCTGAACTGCTTCAGATGCCGGAAGGACAACGACTGGACACAGAGCGATTATATTAGTTTCCGTGCACCTCACGTGATCTGTGGCGTCGCAACCACCATTCGGTTACTGAAATGGAAGGGGAAACTGCATAGGAAAAAAAATTATGAATTATTTACTGAGCGTACGCGAATTTCACGCGGTGATCCGCGTTTACTAATGTCTTAGCGCATAATTCCAAAGCAGGAATATATTGGGGAAAAAAAAATTGGTGTTTCTACTCCTTCAATAGCCATGAAACACGCTTTCGTCAGGATACCTTTTCGCTAGTGGAAATCTGACAAATTCGGGGCCGCGGGCTTCATTGCCTAAAATGGTCCTTCAACGCGTGAAAATAAAGATAAAATAACTTCATTACAGAACGTCGGCCCATTGTCAACACATCACGGCCAACCGCCTAGCACCTGCTACCGTGGCATCGCGAGTGGCTGACAGGTGCAAGGCGGTTGACAGCGACGTCACAACAGTAGGTCCACGCCTGGAGCCTATCTGCTCTGCGGCGAATTTGCCGCCTCGTTCGCGAGTTGTGTCCGCCAATAACTCGCTCGCTTTCGTGTCCAACCTTGTTTTTCCAGACCTATGTGCCACATGTTCCTGGACACAGGAGCTTCACAGTCAAAACGGCTGCAGTATAGTGACGACATTGCGAGGCGGAAGCAAAAAAAATAAAAAAGAATAACGCATTCAACTTCACTGCCGTTTACAAACAGCGGTTCTCCGATTCTTTCCTCCAAGGACACGAATTATCTCAGGAAAGAAGTGCTCAAAAGAAGAAGAAAAAAGTGCAACGCGCCGTAGCCTTGACCGCAGTCCGAATAAGTGTTTTTCACAAAGAGCCGCTCTCCCGTCCAGACTGCTGAGTGCGAATGTCTCTCCGAGTCGCAAAATGCGAGTAGACAGGACCTGCATAAAGACACACACACACTGGCAGTAGAGGCGCCGGCGCAAGTATAAGGTTCGAACAAAACAATTCCCGCGAAATGCCGAAACGCACACAGGCTGCGCATACGCAGCACAAAGTGCTACAGGGCGGAACAATGCAAAGGTGGCGGGAAAAAAAAAATTAAACATCGGGAGCGAACACCTGCAGCCGCGCTGGCCGTTTCTGAAGAACGGACAATCGCCTTTGTGTTTTTGTTCCGGTCTGTGTTTGCGTATAGAGCATGTGTGGAGCTCCGACGCGCTGTCCCGACGTGTGAACTAGCAGCTTTGCAAATAGAACGACGGCCGACATAAAAATGCTTGCAACAACTCTATATGAGTGTAAATTCTATAATACGGGCTACGGTTGCGCTAAGGTGGTCTATATATGCGTGGTGTTTTGCATACACCCATCTTTGCAAGCGCATATGTTGCATGTGCATATCTCGTATGACTCCTGTATACGTCATAGCTATGGCGACAGGCACAGAGGGGTGGTCCCTATAGCCTACCTTGTGACCAACCATATACGGCAAGGCGTAAGATTTTCCTGAGATAAACACCCTAAGAAAACATTGCAAAATGTTTCCCTGGGGTGGAACACTCGACCGACAGGTAGGGTAAAAGGTGCTCCTGTGGTTGAATTTTTTGATATTTTGTAGCGTATATAGTCGACCAACTGAAAACACACAGATTTTAAGGAAACCCACCTGCCAAGAGCCGTTTATATGATGGATGGAGTCACACTAATCCACGACGAAGAAAAAAGACCCCCCCCCCCCCCCCCCCCTACCCCCGTTTTCACCTTTACGCAGAAGTCTTCGACTCGTAGTTCCGAAGCTGCTCCGCAGTCATATCGCGTTTCAGCGCATCTGCTTATTAGCGAAGCAATGAGCATCGATTTTTCTTCCCTTTTCTTAGCTGAACGCAAAAGCGGAAGATTGCTTCCTCGTAATGACGCGTACTGGGTCTAGTGAAATCCAACAGCACCGCTATATGCGGTAACTAAAATCAATGCGTGACCTGCTGGGATCGATTGGCACGGAGCTCTTCCTTTAGTATATCTCTTTTTATTACGGTACAGGACTTGGTGGTCTGGCCTCACGGGTATGGTCATTCATGGCGGCATTGGCTCACGGTAGCAGACGACACCGGTCATTCGCGGAAGGCCTGTTTTACCTATGGTTGCAGGCGATGCTGTGTTCTGTTATTGTCGTTCAAAGTATTTTTCTTCCCGTTGACGACAACAACAGGTTGACCGCACTGTCGTCTCTGGCTTTTCTAGGCTCGGCAGTAGATTTCCGGATGACGTGACGGCTTCGGACGCCGGAAAACCGAGAGATTATATCACCACGGGCGCCCGGGCGTGACGTCACTGTTGAAGCTGCCACTAGCTGACAAGCCTGAGCGCGCAATGCTCAATACCGGTGTTCGACCGTATTGTCTCTATAACTGAATGAAAAAAAAAGAAAGGCAGAGAGACGCGAAGGCTACATTTAAGCACGTGTGCCTGAAGGAAGGTGTGTTGAAAATATCCGTGAAGGCACATGTGCCTTCGGTGAAAGTTTCCGAAGTTTCAGTAACGGCATGAGTGCTGTTTAGAAATTCTCTAGAATTTCAGCGTAGCCAAACTGTAGCAGACGGCATGCGTTCATTTAGGGCGTAGCAAACGGCACACGCAAAATGGTAGCAGTCGGCATGCTGTCGTCTGCTACACTTTGCATATGCCGTCTGCGACGCGATAAACGAACTCATACCAATCCGATACTCTACACTTCAACAGCGCGTTCAACGTCTCCTTGTTCACCTGGGAACGAGAACACCTGAGGCCAAAAGGCATAAGAAGGAGCCGTTTGCTCGAAGGTTCAGAAGAAAAAAAAAAAGAAAATATAGACATACCGCGTTTGCATAACGTTTGCAGACGACCATCGTATGAGTACAGACAGAACTTCCAGCGCGATAAGCTAACATATATAATAATGACCCGCCGTGTTCGCATCGACTCTGTTTCGGCCCGCCGGGCTGATATCACGCGACATCGATCACTTTCGACGCAGGGAGAGTTACGCGGTCTCGAATAACCGGTGGGAAATAGAACCGCGCAGCTTTGTCTTTGAAGTGAATCGAAGCAAAAGAGAACAATCATGGAAGACCAGTTGCAATCATTACGCGCCGGAATTAATTAAATACAGTATATAACCAAAGCTAACGACACTAGCCGCAAACGATATGTGATAGTGCGGGCAGTGCACCGCACTATTAAAGGGCAAAGAGCGCTATGTAACGAAGATATATGGGAGTCGCAATCAAGGCGGTAAAATGACGTACCGGGAAACGGCTGGCTATCTGGATTAACGCGAAGCAGCCGCAAAGTTAAGGCACTACCAAGACCGTGAACGCTCATTCAAGAAAAAGAAAAGCGATCTGAGGGTGTAAGAACGGAGCCAGTTTAAGGGTCCTTTATTACACACGATCCACGATCGAGTTGTATTCCTCGATCAAGAAGTCAGCGCACGGGCCTTCAGACAGAAACGTTTTGAGGGCACCCTGACGGGACGAGCCCCACAAGCGTCGACGTAATGAACTAAGCAGGCACCGATCGTTACACAGGCACCGTGGCAGGGCGCGGGAGTGCGGCGCCGAAGCTCACCTTACGGCAGACGATCTGGTTGGGGTTCTCCTCGCCGGTCGGGGCGGCTGCGGCGGTGGCCGAGCCGCTGGCCTGGCTGTTGCCCCCTCCGCCTCCTCCTCCCCCGCCGGTGTCCGTCTTGCGACGGTAGGCCATGGCCAGGCGTTCGCGCGGTGCCACGGTGCGGCCCAAGTCTAGCCTCGGCGCCGTGGTGACGAGGCGCGGCCCATTCCAGCGGGACCAGCAAGCTCGCGGGCCGCGCGCGAGCCACCAGCGCGACGCCTGCGGCCGCCGATCCAGCACACACACACTCAGCGTCGCTCGCTGTCTCTCGCAACAACACTCGGGCGCGCGCGCACCGCTGTGCACACTCTTCCTCCCGGCGGCGAGTCTTCCTCGGACCGGAGGCCCAGTCGAGCGGTGAAAAGCACAGCCGCGAGAAAAAAAGTAGGGAAGGTCACACGTCGGCGCACCAAACGGGAGAGCACACACTGCAGCGCGGCGCTGGGAAGCCTGCCGACCTCCCTGTCGGCCCGGCGGGAGCGAAGTCGCGCCGCCTCCGCCGCCGCCGCCGGCGGCGACTTCCGACGTTAGGCCTCGCGGCGAGCCCCGGTATCGCTAGCTCGGTCGCGGAGGAAAAGCGCGCTCTTTCGAGTCGGAGTCGGCGGCGTTTTCACGGCCGGGGTGACGGTGACTGGCGCGCGCGAGAGCGACCTCCCTTAGGCCTAACGTTCGCTCCCCATCATCGCCGCGCTCCCGTGGAGCTGCTGCTGCTGCCCCTGCTCGCGGTGCTCCACGCAGCGTCGCCGGCGCACGGAGGCGAGCCACGGAAGATGCGGCGATCGTCGGCGGCGGGCAGCCGCGCTCCCGCGAGCCCGTTGCGGCGGCATTATCATCGCACTCGGCGCTTGGCAGCAGCGGCGGAGGGGTTAGCGGGGGACGTCTGTGCACCGTGCGTCGTCGATCGGTGCGGCTGCCGCCGATGCGCTGGGATACAGGCAGCCCCGAGCAGTTCCGACGCGGCGCTACGGCGGCTGATCTCTCGCCGCGGCTATTCCCGGGCCGTTAGCGATGTCCGCCGCCGCATTTTGATGCCGATCACGCACGACACCACACACACACGCGCGCGCGCGCCCGCTGAGGGGAAAACACGAATAAAACGAAACGGCGAGCGAGGGCCAGCAGCTGACCCAGCGGCCGTTTACAAACAAAAACGCGCAAAACCGAAACAGTTCGTGGCCAGCCAATGGCGACTCGGGAGAAGACGGTCACGTGACCGAAGCTGGTCGCGAGCAGCTGCCGCCATCTGTTGAGTCGTCGCCGAAGGAAAGGTGTGCGATCAATTCTCAGCTTTCCTTTTCCACGTTATTTTGTACATAACGTGTTTAGTAATTATAAAGTGCGAGAGGTGGGATTCCCGGAGTCAGCATCAACAACCACTCGCGACGCGATGGGCGGGTATGGTCAGATCGGGAACTAATTCGTTGCACCAGGAATTCTTTGGGGGTTCTCACCACGCCAAAAATGAATGGCAGGGCCACGTAGCCACTTGGGACAGCGCCAGAGGCAGAAACATGTGCCGTTTTTTTCATTACACACGAGTGGGCGAATTAATTGAAACAAGTTAACCCCAATTTGCAAACGGTTTCTGAAACTTTTTTTTTTTTTTGCTGGGGAGGGGATTATTACGTCGCTAACTGAAGCCGGCATAAATTTCAGGGCGCGAATTTTTCCGCTTTCAGAGCGCTTGATTTCAACGGAGCATGTGCTGTGGGGGTTTTATCAGTGCTAGACCCAGCTCTTCATTCGAACAAGAACGGCGCCATTGTCAGCGTGCGGTGGGGTAAATTGTACCAAACTCTGGTATGCTGCCTACGCCGGACACTACTCGTTACAAACATGAAATAAATATTCACTACGACAACATCAGAGA
Source organism: Amblyomma americanum (assembly GCA_030143305.2). Lineage (NCBI taxonomy): Eukaryota > Metazoa > Arthropoda > Arachnida > Ixodida > Ixodidae > Amblyomma > Amblyomma americanum. The sequence continues at coordinate 7,599 of JARKHS020009810.1, forward strand.
AACTATTCGCACCCTTCCTGTTCTAGCACCGGAGAGACGCCTCAAGTCCCGCATCGCGTGTACGTTAAGCACGGTGACGGCACGCCAGCCATGGTGAAACCCTGCAAGGTCCATCAGCGCTTGACCCCCCCCCTCCCCTCCCAGATCGTTTGGGGGCTTGCACTTGTGGGCGGCGTAAATTTTGTTTGCGGCTGCTGATGAAGTTTACACACGCAATTCGCCAATTTCATAACATGTGGCGCCCTCTGGAGAGCGGCGAAAATTCGTCTGCTACTGGTTGAAAACAAACGCCCCTGGGGGGACACATGCCATGTCAGTACACAATGCTTTTGTGTATTAATTGCCTGCCTACAGAGTATTAATTCCACTCCTGACAGTGCACGCAGTGACATTTCTCTGTGCTGACAGTGCAAACGGACTTCATCTCATGCCAGTCCTCCTTTTGTGTGTGAGTGTACAAACTACAGTGTATACTGACTTTCACTCATGACAGTGGATAGTTAGACTTTACAGTGCTGGCGCTGCAATTTTACCTCCACTCATGCCAACGCAAAATTTGTGTGTGCGTGTTACCTACAGTGCATATATTTATTCCCCCTCCTTCCAGTGAATGACTTCCCCTCATGAAAGTGCGTTGTCTGCGTTTGTGCCACCTTTATTCCACATTGACCTCCACTCCTGCCAGGGCGGAGTGACAATTTACTGTGCTGACTGTGCAATCTCACCTCCAGTCATGCCAACGCATTTGTGTCTGTGCGTCTTACTCCAGTCCCTACTCATGCCCCCTCCTCCCAATGAACAATGTCTTCCCCACATCCAAGTGCATTATTCTTTTGTCTGTGGGTGTGCCTCCCACCTTCAGTCCACACTGACTTCAGCTCCTGCCAGAGCATGGTGACAATTTACTGTGCTAACTGTCAGTGCACTTTGACTTCTCGTCATGCCTGCTCATAACCTTTTTTTTCTGTGTGGGTGTCCTACCTTCAACCCACATTATCTCTCCTTCCTCCCAGTGCATAGTAGCAACTATTTTTTATTCCCTTCGTCACAATTCATTGCGGCATACATTTTGTCAATCCCACTTCAGCCCCATAAGAACAACTGGACAGATCATAAGTGTCTCTATTGGCAGTGCAGTGTCCGCTTCTATCACTTCCCACAGTGCTGCGTCGTTTCCATCAGTGTGACCCGCTCAGTGCTCCAAACGCTGTCAGTGGACCACTCCTCAAGCATAACCGACCAGTCCCTGTGCGGTCAACCCTCCTATCCACGTTCCTCCATCGCAGCGCAGTGTTGCTATGGTGCGGTGCTGTGTCGTGGTGATCCACCCCTTCGGTCATCACTACCTCCAGTCCTCGAATGAAGTCCTACCTGCCAAGCTCCCAAGTGGCCCGCCTGGTGTGTGCTGCGCTCCCGTTCTCGGACCCCCCCCCCCCCTCCCTCACCTTGGCCCCTCCCCTGGCTCTGAGCATTTACGCCCACATCTACCCCGACCTCATAGACACCACCTGCATCCACTGCGCTAGCACTGCCACCCTCGATCATATGCTATGGGACTGCCCGGAGGATCCTCCTCCGGAAGCCCTTATAGAAGCTCCCTCACCAGAAGCCTGGCAAGAAGTGCTGCGCAGCTCGGACCCCGCCCTCCAGGCGGGAGCCATCGAGCGGCGCGCCGAAGAGGTCGCCGCCAGTTATCAGCTAACGGCCACCTGGCCCTTCTGCTAAGAATCCAGGAACCCTTCCTTTCCGGCAATAAAGTTTTCTCACTCTCTCCCTCTAAGCAGCGATCCCCGCAGAGGGAAGCAGAAGATAGAGCCACACCCCATCAATATGAAGCGACCTTAGGGAGAGACAGTCGCGAACCGGTTCCACGAGGCGCCAACTTCGCCTGCGAAGTGGCGTGTGCTCTGACAGGTGCCTCCGTCTATCGCATGCACCTGTCGTTAACATGAACTGCGCATGCGCAGTAGGAGATGGCGGTTGGTTTTCAACCTGTCGAGCTGGAGGAGGAACTAGAGGCGCGCATGCGCAGACTAGCCGCGTGATAAAGACGGACTGAATGGGCGAAAACGAAACTATGTCGGGAGAGGCAGCCGGACAGTGCCGCACGAATTGCAGTTGAGCGGGCTGTCTCAGGGGCTTTTGTTACTGTCGTTTTTTTTTCTCGTCCCCTATGGCTTAAAAGGCGCAGTTTCAGAATCATAGACAAGGATTCAGAGCCGTTCTCGAGCGCGGCCATTTTCTGCCGACTGCCGCGCCGTGATGCGGGCGTTTCTTCGGGGACTGCGATAGCTTAGCGGCGGCGCCTGTATGATAGGCACGATTTTTCGGGCGCTAAAAAACATTATATCGACCGTACTTCCACAGCGTGGCTGTGTTGCAGCAAGTGTTCGCGTTATCAAAAGGATAAGATTAATGGGGTAATCGTGACATTTAGTTTGACATTCATGCAAACTGCCGGCGCTTAGCACGCGCTCGCACTGTCGCTGCTGTCTTGACTCGCTCCATCACAGAGAAGACGGTATGGGGAACCTGCGCTGCCAAGGTGGCATTGTAATTGTTCCATTCGGTGACCCAAAACTGCTTTTGTCAGCCGCTTGGGCCGCTGAAAACGCAAGAACACATTCTGCGCGATTAGATACCAGCGTTTGGCTGACAACATTCAATGCCTAGCTTCTCTCGGCGTAGCCCAGATAGCTGACGCACGGCACGTGCGCCTTCGAGAGAGCGCGGAGGCTCACGCCAAAAAGCGCCTGAAGGTGGCGCGGAAAAGTACTAATAGTACTACCCAAAACTGCTTGCTCTTCTCGCTAGGCAGTGTGTTATGGCGCTGCAATCGGCACCGCCAACTTCAGCGCAAGTTCCCCATTGGTCAATGCCAAGAGTTAGGTGCGCGGCCAGCATGCAATTCCAAAGCGCTCTTAATCCTTCTTTCCGGCCATAAAGCACCCCCACCCCCAAATAGGGCTATGTTGTCGCCTTCGTGACGGTGCGCCATAGCCACGTCTGCAAATTATCGTTGTGAGTTCAGCTCATTCGCAGGGCGAACAGAAGACAACTTTTGTAGTGATTTATGCTAGCTGGCGCATAACACCGTAGTCTTGCTTGGTTTATCAAATCTTTGCTAAATGCTAGCAGAGAAGCCAGCTTTCACGAATTCTGCAGCCCGAAGCAGCGTCTATTTTACTCGGAAGCTCTCGGCGCATGTGACAGCGTCGCGTAGCCGTTCGGCCAAGTGTCATAAAATGTAATAAAATCGTGTATATTTTCCTGTGACTCAGACAGTTATCAATAGCAGAAAGATACTACGGTCAGCTCTTTACCCCGCCAATCCCATTCCATTAAAGTCCCTCCTCCTCCTCCAATCCCACTGACGTACGTGCGGAAATAGCAACTTAAATTGGTAGCGGCCGTGCTTGCATTACCGTACACGAAATGTGTTTAATGCAAGTTCAGCGCATGGATGCCGAAGACGAACTACTGGTGATCGAAAACGCGTTTCGTTTGGACAACCTTCAGTCCGCAGCTCGCCGATACGGGCACCATCGCTTGCACATCGCTACACCACTGAGTGAAATCAACTCATCGTCACAAACCTACACTCTGATACACGGTGTTGCTTGAGTTCATATGTTCCTCGAACTGCAAATACTGGAACCACCTCCTTGCCTTCATCGCTGCCATCACCGATGTCGAAAATTTCAAGGAAACTACTGCTGACTTTTGTACGACCCTCCTCTCTGCAATGCCTCCGGGCCTTGAGAGTACTGAAAATAAATAAGTAAATAAATAAATAACAGTGTCTTCGTAGATGGCAGCGCACGTAAAGGACAGCAACAAACGACACACCAGCGCAGAAATCTAGTACTTATAAGTACCGGTTTCCAGCCCGTACATGGTCGACTACCCTCGCATGTTACCTTAACGACAGTGCGCGCCAGACAACCGTAGTGCCGTCTGGTAGAGGGAAAACGTGAGTAGTGATGCACAGCACACACCCACGTACGTTAGGGAGCATCAACGACGGGAGTGTAGAACACGCCCACACAAACACGCGGTCTATGCGCGGCTCCCGCGCCGACAGATGGAGCCTGGTGTCGAGAATGGGAGAATGCGGACTAAGAGTCAGGTACCACGAGACAGACACGTTGTGCGTTGCGTGCGGAGAGGAGGAGGAAACGGCTCAACACTTTATACTTTTCTGTAAAGGGCTTCACCCTACAGTGGAAAGCAGCGGGGCTGATTTATCCAAGGCATTGGGGTTTAAAGGGACACTGAGGAAAACTCTATCATTTTTTTTTGTTAGCAAAATCTGATAGTTGGGCATTTCAAGGCTTTGTTGCCGCTTGTCCGGGCGCGAAAGATGCATTTATTTCAAAGAAATTTGGATTCGAAGATGAAAAAGTTTTTCCCGCCGCTCTGATTCAAACTCAGGGAACTCTTATGACGCCACGGCAACTCTTATGACGTCTCAGAACGGAGTGACGTGATACGTGACGTAAACGCAGACTCCGTGATTTCTGACGGCTAGCGGTGCGGTGCGCAACCTTCCTTTGCCAGCCTCAGAGATTCGTGGCTTCCATGAAGTAAGGAAAATTCCTCCAAGGTGGCGCCTCTTGTCCTAGGAAGTCATCACGCTTGTACTTGCGAGATTGGCCTGTGGCGGCGACACCTGTATTTTGGTTCTTGCTATTTTCTACATTACAAGAGCTTTGTTTTCAGTAAGAGTGGCGTTTTTGTCATCAGGAGCTGCTATTCTATCGATACAAGCCAACTTCAATTTCTCCTCAGTGTCCCTTTAAGGACAGTGAAGGGAAAGCAGATTTTAAGCGGGTAGAAGTAACCAAGCGAAGGTTATCTGATTGGTGGCTAAAATCAAGACAAGAGTAACATTTCATAAGTCATGGCTAGGTGGCTTGAGCCACCGCCCGATTTAAAGGGTTCAGCCGTATCCATCCATCCATCCATCCATCGGAAGCACGCCCGCAGCCTGCATGCGAGGCTAAAGAAATCTTTAGGATCAAAGCGGTCGCCGCGAAAGCCATCGCAGGACCTTCTGCGCATGCAGAACAATAGCGAGTGCCGACGAAGAAGGACGATTCCGAGAGTCACAAAGCCTAAATATTCATTTCACAGATGTCCGCCAATTGTATAACAACTCCTCACCTGTCCAGATTGAATTCAATGACGTTGGTTTTCTTGAATGGATCTGACATAGTGTAAATTATATGTTTCGCAACACAGCGCCATTGTCCTGCAAAAAACCTTATACTGATGATCAATAAGGTTTCGGTAGAGTATTCGGGGTGCATGCATCATTATTCTGAGGGTGACAACGATCAATCTAGACATCTGGAGGGCAGCGAGAAGACAGAAAGCAGATGTCAGTAGGACATTGCAAGGAAGCTTGAAGTGTGTCCTGAGGATGTTGACAGGATATCCTCTCGTCATCTCTGAGGGTGCCCCTCGGACATTCTGTGGATGTCCATCCTCATCAAACCGAGTGTCCAGAGGATGTCCATATGACATCATATGGGCATTCATGGACATCATGTGGACATCTGATATCTTCAGGTCAATATAATGTGGATGTCCAAAAGATATCACTTGGTTGGCTGGGTGCAGCCCTTCCTGCTTCTTCAGGGTCTGTTGCAGGACCACCTAAGGTCCTTTCCCTCTCATGTTCTTATTGCTACTGATGCCACGCAGGATCGCGAGAAGGCAGGTGTGGGATTGGTCTTTTTCTCTCTGTCTTCTTGACTTCACTCCCATTTTTCTGGCTGAATTATTAGCAGTAATCTTAGCCTTACGAAAATTAGAAACTACCGTTTCCCAGGTCGTGGTTATGACAGACTCTTTGTCCATTTGCTCTTCCTTATCCTCACCCACTGAGTCTCGGGCATTACGCCTCTTTAAGTTCCTGATTCCGCTCCATCTAAATTCGGTAAGGTTGCTTTGGGTACCAGGTCACATGGGTTTTCACTTAAATGAGGTTGCAGATTCCTTACCAAGAGCCTCTCTTTGCGGCCCAATTGTTGCTGTCCTGCCAACGTGTGCATATACAGCTGCGGTGAGGTTTCGCAGCTACACAATATTTCAGGAATTTGCTGCCTCGGCTCTTACATCATCTCCCGAATATCAGCATCTTCTGCATCCTTGGAGTAGCAAAGACTGGCGCTCACGCAGACTAGAGGTCTCTTTCACACGCTTGCATTGCCGGGTTCCCCTTTCTAAATTTCTACCTTCACAGATCTAGCCAGGCGGCTTCCCCACTGTGCCCTTTTTGTGCTGAACCTAAGACAATAGATCACTTCCTGCTGTTCTGCCGCCGCTTCTCTCATTTGAGGAAGCGCCTTTTGCAAATTCCATTTCATCAACTGGGCTTGCCTGTGTCCTCCGCGGTTGTTCTTTCCATTGGCGCTTCTTTGCTTGGACGAAGCGACAGGAGTGTGCGCTCTGCTGTGCAAAATTTTCTTCAAGAAACGTAGCGCCTCCCATTCTAATTTCTTCTTCCCGCTCTCAGTCAGTACGACATTGAAACATTACAGGCATTGTATACTATTATGCACATTAAGCTATTGTTCCGTCTTCGATCTCCAAGTTAACAGGACCCCTGTCCTTCCGTCTTCCAATCTATCAGACTACATCCTATTACCACTTTTTTTCCTGTCAAAACTTTCCTGGATCCAGCAATTAACCGCCTGTCTTGGCCACTCCCCCGTAGTGGGTATGTGCCAGCAACGTCTGAGGCCTTCCTTCCTTCCTTGATAGTTGTAGACAAGCTCGTTGCGCTTGCAGGAAACAAAAATTAAAAAAAGAAGCAGCAGGCAACGACGTAGGATTTTTTTCGAGCGCTGAGATTGAAATAAGCTAGCGCTCGGTTCACTCCTACCATTTACTTTCCAATGCGTTCCGCGACAAAATTTTCCGGTTGGTCCGACAATTTTTATTTCGCACTTGCATAAAAAACCCACCAGAAGGTCACTGTAAATATCAACTATGTGGTCACCATGCACAAGAAGCCCTATCGAGTTTTTGGCACTGAAGATGCTACTCGTCGAAACGATATTCTACTAGTTCGTTTTTGATGTGAGGCCCACAGGCAGCCACACACACTAAAACATCGAAAATTCGATATCAGTTCGCTCGAAAGCACAGAGCACTTCAAAATTTTTTCCGGTTGCAGAATTTACAGTGCTAACTTCACCGGATAATTCAAGCAACCAGCGCGTTGCTGACCATATAATTCGCCCACTGTGGTTACGATAACTTCACCATGTAAAAATGCACTTAACATGCCGACAGTCAGCAATACCTTAACATATCGTTACAAACAGGGAGCACACAAACGGTCTCTGAGTAGTGATGCATAAGCATTGGCAAATTAAGTGTCGACAGTATCTATATATTTTATTAGCGCGGTAGCGTTAAGGCTCCCGTTCTGCAGGAAATCCAGCGTCGTTGTTGCGAGCGAAAAATCCCCGGAGCAGCAGCCTAGGTGGGCCACCTAAGTCACGTGACCTTGTGGAGCCATCACCACCTGCCCTCCAGCTTGTGGGCAAACTGACCGTAGTTGCAGGTGGCAGTTAAAATTAAAGGAAGCCTGAAATGATTTCGAGGGGCATATTCTAGAGAAACAAATTTGTAGAGGTGGTCTTTGTGGGTGTTTGAGTCAAATTTGAAAGCTTTGCGTGGACCCTGTTATTCAGAAATAATTTTTAAAAATCGTTGCTCGCAGTAGCTCGCAACCGAACGGCCGACACCTCGCGTCCCCTACCCCGATGACGTCAGTGGGCAGACTGGGCGTGCGAAACAGAGCACTCGTACATCGGTGCACGGTGACTCTAAAGGAAATGCTACAGTACACAACTTTGACTAAAAGCAGATCTGAAGGTTTGCCTAGTTTGCAAACTAGTAAGTCAATGCGCTAAAAAGCACAGCGCTTTCAGTTTAATGTTATTCACAGAACTCTCTTGGATGCTCCACACGGACGTACGGCAGCGAGATTTAGTGCGAGCTGTGCTGAGAGTGGCGACGAGGTTTGCTGATCAAGTTTACCAGGAGTGATGCGCGAACATGCCCTGCACACGTTGTAACTTGTAACCGTCCTAAGCGAAATTCTGGCTACGTATAAATGCTAAATTTCGCTTAAGAGGAACACATTCATTTTGGCGCACTTGGACGCAATTATGGTAATTTTTATCAGGAAATGGCGCAGCAAATCACGTTCGGCACAAAATAGCGCGCAACTGGCACAGGAGCAGGAGCACTGCACGGTACCGTGAACATTAGTTCAGCGTTCAAACAAAACATTGCTCAAATATTGTTCGAAATGTTATGTTTAAAGCCATAAATATAAAACATTACGTATTTTTCAAGCATTTTATCAGTGCTCTAACAGTAAAAATGTCCAACTAGCAGTACTCTGTAACTAATCTCGTAGATTGTGCCAGCCATATAAATTGCGTGCATGCACAGACTCATCATTTTGCTTATTACCATATATCACCGTCACTCATAGGACACCCTTTGTTGCATCTGGGTTGCAAGCCCCAAGGGTAGCGTTGGCCTGGCGGCCTGGGGCAAAGCAGGAAACATCCGAAGGTCCCGGCAAAGGATGAGTCGACTGGCAACAGAACAACTTGTTTATTCTGGCATCTCAAAAGAGCAGCCGGTCAGGGCGACCACGTTACTCGAAGGGCGAAATCGAAGTCTCTCCTTGGCGTCCGGGGCAGCTCTCTTTATATACCCTCGGAGTCGAGGGCAAGAAGGAGCGGCTTGGGATGAGTCGCACAAGACGGCGACGCATGAACATGTTCAGGCGTGACGGGCGCGTCCGCCAGGCCGGCGCCGGTCAGACCTCCTCGCCTCCCAGTTGGAGAGCTCCTCTCCCCGGCTGCCGCGCTTTGACAAGCGTGGGCAAAACATGCACACACACACACACGCACGCACGACGACACGTGGCACTGAAACCTGCCTGGACGCGCTTGGCGGGAGGCGTTGCGGCCGCGATGAACGAAGCCGCGGCGTCCGTTGCATCCGCGCCGGCTATACCGCGCGTCGAAGGCGAGACGTAACAGACCGCCCCGCCGGGAGAAGGAGATCCCGATGGTCAGGGGACTGCATCCGCTGTCCAGAGGGATGTCGCTCGATGATGCTCGTAATCGAAACCGATCGTCCCTCGACGTTGCTTGAGCGCAGCGCACAGAGAAGGCCTCGTTCTCGGGTTCAGGATCACATAGGACACTGCAAAGTCACTTCGGGAGAGTTGCCATTTTTGTGCTCGTTCCCAGCAAGCGTTAGAACTACGCCGAAACGCAACCGCTCAGTCAGCAAGCACGAGACAACCCTCACTAAGCTCTGCCAGGCTCTTTCCCCTTTTATACTACTGCCTAGTTCCTTACAGTAGTCAAGCAGCACTCAGAACGCGTCCACAAATTGGAAAATTGCACTAGAAAGCACATAATCACTTTGAAACACTAAACAAAAGCAATATGTTAAAAATCCTGCCTCAGGAAGAAAACATCAGTAACCAACAACTTTGAGGCGGATTCCCACGTTAGGGGCTTCGACTTAAGCCATCGGCGTTACCGTTGAGACTCCCCTTTTTGTAACGCACCTCAAAGGAATATTGTTGCAAAGCGAGGCTCCAGCGCAGGAGGCGGCCATTTTTGGGAGATATGGTCTGCAGCCATTGGAGAGGGCAGTGATCCGTCTCAATGATAAACCTCGAGCCGGCTAGGTAGCATGACAATTTCTGAACGGCCCACACGAGACACGCACACTCTTTCTCGGTGGCGCTGTACGCCTGCTCACGACAGGTCAGCTTACGACTAGCATACAGGACGGGGTGTTCCACTTCTCCATTGTCCCTTTGGCACAGTACAACGCCCATGCCTCGCTCACTAGCATCGCACTGAACAACGAACCCTTTGGTATAGTCTGGCGATCGTAGCACAGGCTGGCTTGTTAGGGCGCTCTTTAGGGCGCTAAAAGCTCTCTCCTTTGTCTCGCTCCAGACGACTGTTTGGGGCTCTGTTTTTCTTAGAGCATCCGTCAGGGGAGCCGCGATATCGGAGTACCTGGGGATGTACCTCTGATAGTAGCCGGCGACACCCAAGAACGACCGAATATCGGTCTTCGTGCGCGGTTGCGGGAAGTCTCGCACAGCGGCCACCTTTATTTCAGAGGGGCGGCGACGACCCTGTCCAATCACGTGACCGAGGTAGACAACCTCGGCCTGTGCTAATTGGCACTTGGGAGCCTTGACTGTCAAGCCCGCTTCGCGCAGGCGGGTTAGCACTGCCCGCAAGTGTGCCATATGCTCAGACCAGGATGCGGAGAATATCGCTACGTCGTCTAAATACGGTAAAGCGAATTCTTCCTGTCCCCGCAACACTTTGTCCATGAGGCTTGAAAAGCAGTATGGCGCGTTCTTCAAACCAAAACTCAAAACTTTAGGACGGAATGTTCCCATTGGTGAAATGAACGCCGCATACCTACTAGCCTCTTCTGTAAGTGGAACCTGCCAATAACCCCTGACAAGATCTAGGGTGGAAATAAACTGAGCGCTACTAACTTTCTCAAGGCGCTCCTCGATGTTAGGGATCGGATAAATTTGATCCTTAGTAATGGAATTAAGCCTGCGGTAGTCGACGCAAGGACGAGGTTCCTTGCCCGGTACCTCAACTAAAATCAAAGGGGAGGTATAATCACTCTCACCCGCCTCAATAACACCGAGCTGTAGCATTTTCTTTACCTCAGCCTCCATAATATCGCGCTGGCGGGGTGACACCCGGTACGCCTTGGATCGTACTGGCTCTGGGGAGGTAAGTTCTATATCATGAGTAAGGACAGAAGTCCTACCAGGCCTCTCAGAGAACTGACCTTGAAACTCTTGTAAGAGTTGGTGTAGTTCGGTTTTCTGCTCAGGCTGACAGCGGTGCTTTAATGATTAAGTCACTAATGACCTGATCAGTGTCTTCCCTGTTCGTCACTGAGCTTAGTCCCGGAAGCTCGACCGGAAGCTCTTCTAACTTTCCCGTGTCGGGCATTTCCTCTCCAGTACCTGGTGCCTTCAACGCTACAGGCTCAATTTTATCCAGTTCTGACGTGCTCGGAATATCAGCTTGCTGCGCCTCCGACCCTTTCTCATTGTTCGACAACGTCGGCCCCGCAACTACCGCCTTTGCAGCGAGCTCCCGAACTCTCGGTCTGGTTAAGGCCTGAACGCTAGCCTCACCAAACAAAAGCCCCTTCTCGCGCAGGAGGTGATCGGACCTGTTCGAAAATAGGTACGGGTACTGGGGGGGCAGCCTAGATGACACTACGGCCTCCGTCTCAATTGCTCCGAAAGGTCCTTCAATAACCACTTTTGCTACGGGCAGACACACGCTGTGAGCTTCCACTGCTTGCTTGATCCATGCGCACTCGCCCGTGAACATATCGGGTTCTACGTAAGAGGTGTGAACTACATCCATTGTAGCTGCGGAATCACGAAGCACTCGGCACTCTTTCCCGTTCACGAGGAAGTCTCGCATGTAAGGCTCGAGAAGCTTCATGTTCTCGTCAGTGCTACATAATGACAAACACACGACTTCTCTTTTTGTTTCTGGACACTGCGCCGAAAAGTGACCCGGCTTCTGGCACGTATAACACACGCGCGCTTGCCTCCTCTCGAACCGCTTTCTGCGTTCGGCTTCGGCTGCCGCCGTCTCCTTACGTTCGGTCGGACTGCTTTCACTCGCATCCGCACTACGCGTGTCCCCCCTTGCTCTCATGGGTGTGAACTTCGGCCTCTCAGACTTGGAGCCAAATTCACCCTTTTGACCGTCCTTAGCTCCGCGAGCCCGACGCGTCACAAACTCCTCGGCTAGCTCGGCGGCTTTAGCCACTGTACTAACGTCTGGCCTATCCAAGACCCAGTACCGCACGTTCTCAGGTAACCGACTATAAAACTGTTCCAGCCCGAAACACTGCAGAATTTTCTCGTGGTCACCAAACGCTTTCTCTTCTTTGAGCCACTCCTGCATGTTTGACATAAGCCTGTAGGCAAACTCTGTATATGACTCATTTCTGCCTTTTTCATTTTCCCGAAACTTCCGACGGAACGCCTCCGCTGACAGCCTGTACTTTTTTAGCAGACTCGATTTCACTTGGTCGAAATCCTCTGCCTCCTCTCTCTTCAAGCGAGCGACTACGTCGGCCGCCTCGCCGGGTAACAAAGTGAGCAAGCGCTGTGGCCACGTTTCCCGAGAGAACCCCTGCTTCTCGCACGTTCGCTCAAAGTTAACCAGGAACAAACCAATGTCCTCTCCAAGCTTAAACGGCCGCATCAGGTCAGTCATTTTGAACGATACCCGTTCTCCTGCACCGTGTGCCTGACTTCCATTACGAGCGCGTTCCATCTCTACCTCGAGACGCTTCATTTCTAAAGCGTGGTCGCGCTCTTCTTTCTCTTTTTGCTCTTTACGTTCGCGCTCCTCTTTCTCTTTTTGTTCTTTCCGTTCGCGCTCGTCTTTCTCTTTTTGCTCTTTACGTTCGCGCTCGTTTTTCTCTTTTTCTTTTTGTTCCCTCTCCTCAATGGTCTCAAGGCATTCCGACAGCTCGTCATCCTCAGCCTCCAACTCAAGAATAGCCCTTAGCAGTTCTGGTTTTCTGAGTTTGTCTGAGACATCCAGACCCAACTCTCTTGCAAGCTCCAGCAATTTCGGTTTGCGCAACGACTTCAAATCCATGGCTGCTCCGAATGCTGCTTTCTCTACTGCCTACTATTGTCTTGCCGCAAACTAACCCGGCAGCAACGACAACACAATTACCAGCTCTGTTTCTGACACTAACAAAAGCCTGGCAAAACTCAGAAGAAGAAAGTCCCGCACTCACCAAACCTCGCAGCCAAGAATTCAGCGCAGTCGTTCCGCTGCAGGCAACCAGTCATCACACAGGGCTCGTTGCACTGCTCCCGGATGGTCGTTGTGCTGCTCAGCATACAGTTGACCGCATATCTTCGCTGCTGGCCTCCGTTGTCGGGATCTCACCGCTGGCAACCAGTTGTTGCATCTGGGTTGCAAGCCCCAAGGGTAGCGTTGGCCTGGCGGCCTGGGGCAAAGCAGGAAACATCCGAAGGTCCCGGCAAAGGATGAGTCGACTGGCAACAGAACAACTTGTTTATTCTGGCATCTCAAAAGAGCAGCCGGTCAGGGCGACCACGTTACTCGAAGGGCGAAATCGAAGTCGCTCCTTGGCGTCCGGGGCAGCTCTCTTTATATACCCTCGGAGTCGAGGGCAAGAAGGAGCGGCTTGGGATGAGTCGCACAAGACGGCGACGCATGAACATGTTCAGGCGTGACGGGCGCGTCCGCCAGGCCGGCGCCGGTCAGACCTCCTCGCCTCCCAGTTGGAGAGCTCCTCTCCCCGGCTGCCGCGCTTTGACAAGCGTGGGCAAAACATGCACACACACACACACGCACGCACGACGACACGTGGCACTGAAACCTGCCTGGACGCGCTTGGCGGGAGGCGTTGCGGCCGCGATGAACGAAGCCGCGGCGTCCGTTGCATCCGCGCCGGCTATACCGCGCGTCGAAGGCGAGACGTAACACCTTCAATAATGGTTATACAAAACAATTGCCTCCATAGTATATGTTCGGAGGCGAGTGAGTAGCATTTATTAGCTGTGATGTACTGCAACGCTGAAGTGTCGCTGTCGATCGTCGTTGTTGGTTCAGAATGCGCCTCATCTTGCGATAAAGGTGGATTCATTAAGGTAAGGGCAAGGCTATTCTAAGGTTCATTTGCGACATTTCGGAAACATTAAGAAATAGTAAGAACAGTGTATTAATGTTTGCGCAAAACAATTAACAGTTGTAACATTTCAGTGCTACCTGGGCATTACCCACTCCTCTCTCCCTCAACGTGACAGGCCTGGCTATCTATAAAGTGGTTCTGAACCTTTGAGCATAGAACCAACGTGACATAAAAGGTGAATAGTTGGAAGAATCATTTTGGTAACATTGTTTTAAAGCATAGAAGTGCCATAAGTCAGGTATAGCATGCCAGCACCATAATCAGCGTTTCATGCATCCTGTGCTCGTCAAAGAGCTGAATTAGTATGCCTTTCCTATGACGTCATGTAGAACTAGCCGTTTACGAAACCGAAACTACATTGGAAAAACAAAAATATTATTCTCATACATTACCGTTTTTCTGGCGGAGTATCGTTCTGTCCGTATACATCTGCAAGGAGGCTAAATGTTGTCCACAATGTCTTTCTTTTTGACAAACATTACATCGTACGCTTGTTGGCGGCAACAGAAATGCCGGCACATACCTTCGATTGTTCGACCCCCTCCATTTAATTTCGTGCGCTTTTACTGCGAGCGATGGCACAAGGAATGCATGAGGTATGGGCCAACGTTTACATGGTATGGGCGCCCCTGCACTGGCAATAAGAATCCAAAATCGAGACAAAACGAGCCTGCCGTCAAGCCAGAGGGTGTGCTCGCGGCGCTGTGCGTGTTGGTGCGCATCGTGCTTCCTATAACACAGGCAACAGAAGATAAAATACTCACTCGTGGAACGTGAGGCGCAACTTGCAGCTCGCGACTCGCCACATGCAGAATATGATCACAGCGAACAACCGCCATATGTGTGTAACAAAAGTCCGCCATGTGCGATCACCTTTGCTTCGGCGCGACGAGGCATAAGCCACGTCGTATAAACAGAGCAGTAAACGCACGCGATCCAAACGTCAAGGCACTGCGGGGAAATCACGTGCAAGAAAGGAACTGTATGAGCGGAGGAGAGGCGCGACAACTTCCGGTTATGGGGCGATCTCACAAAAAGTGGTGTCATTACCTCTCCTTACATAACTACTTCTGGTGCACACGTGCGTACGCTATTTCAGGGTTCAGGCCAAGCTTGGTATCCAATTCTTGGAAGTATTTGTGAATAGTATTAGTGCTCACAAATTTCACAGGAACGCATAACTGTAGAGTCTGCAGTCTCTCCTGTGTCCTGATCTTATTCGCTGTAGTATTTCAATAGGTTACTAGCAAAATTTAAAAAAATGTATAAAAAGACTAAATTAACTTGTACACTTCGCTCCTTCATTTTGTGTGATCCAGCAAGCTTCACTGGCTATTATAGTGGTTACTCCAAGCCACTGAGGGGGTTTGCTCTCCAGTCCAACACAGATTTCAAATAATTACACAAACGCAGCCTGAGGCACAAACTGTACAAAACAACATTATGTCCCTCCTGTGATATCTTAATATGCAAGGTTGACGAGGTGCTGGCTGCTTTTAATGCTACTCGCATGCCGTGCTAGGTTTGAGACTTGTGCTGCAAAGTCAAATATGGAAAGCCAAACAAGTAGGTGCAAGCAACATCGTTCATCACACCAAATCCTGCTGCTTACAATCCTACAAAATAGCCACACCACTTAGCAATTCATCAGGACCCCTTTTCCTATCAGCCATTTGATGGACCTGTGGAAAACCCAGTAATTAGATGCTCTATTCCATCTTAACTTTAGTTTTCGCTATAAAGTATAAAAACTGCCTTAACTCTAGACATTTCTACATTTAGACATGCCAAGAAAATAAACAAAAGCACATCTAAGTCGGCCTTTGCGGTAGACCTAGGGCTGCAGCACAGACATGAACGGAATGAAGTGATAACGAGGGTCACAAGCTGCTAACTGTAGTCAGTATCCTCGGCTGCAAATTTCTAAGCCTTGCAACTATGCAGAAAGGATTAAGAAATGCAGCAAACTGCAGGCCAAGTGTGTATTCCAATTGCATTGCTTTCTGCAGAGCCATCTCCAAGGCATACAATCAAGGAGCAGTGTCAGAAACATGCACCAAATGGTTATGATAACAGTGACAAGCGATGCCCTGAGGTCAAATGGTGCCATGTAAAAAACGGAACACTCCTATACCCAATGACAGCCAATGGTCCTTTGGATTACGTGTCAAGTGCCAGTGCTGTCAGCCTCTTGCTGTACAAGATCCTACAACTGGGTACTTTAGATGATCAAACGTACAAGGTAATCAATTACAAAATGTCGTTCCCTGGAAACAGTGTTCTCCAGCTCATCACACACACTATCAGGTGCAAGAGGGTAGCTTTTCACCAACACAGATTTCAAATATTTACACAGACTCAGCCAGCTGCAAAAACTGTACAAAACGTTATGTCCCTCCTGCGATATGCCTTAATATGCAAGCCTGACGAGGTGCTGGCTTCTTTTTATGCTACTCGCATACCGTGCTAGGTTTGAGACTTGTGCTGCAAAGTCAAAGCAAGTAAAATATTTACTCACATAATGAACCCGCTTTTCTTCCAGAAAAGTTCACGTCAAGTTGGGAGGGAGGGTTCATTACTTGAGAAAATACTGTACTTGGAAACAAAATTGTCTGCACCATACATATGGGGTGTTGGTTACAGTAATGTTTGTTTTCCGTTATGTGCAGTCTAGGACAAACGGTACATATGTAGCAGCTGCCATAACCCCACAGTGAGGGTGCCACAAATGAAGAGTTCCATAACAGATTTATTTAGGAGCACTTTCAATGGCAAGATGTCTGCACAACACCCGCAACATTGAATGCCACATCGGCTTCAAACGAAACAAACCACATGGTGGCTTAGCCCAAAAACGGGGTCATGTTAAAATCATATAAATAAACCTCCCTTTGTTACAACTGTACGCAAATAAACAATCCAGCAAAGACGCGAGCAAGCGGAAATGTGATCTGTACAATCTTCTGGGTCAACGCAGCCAGTGAGGCGTCACAAGGGGGGGGGGACTCACTTTAAAGTATGAACTCTTGGGTCCAAGTCTGACAGCACCTGAGCTTGAGCGAGTGCATGTCACACATCACTTGTCTAAGGGTTCTTTATACAGGGAAGAAAAGCACGAAGCCGTTGCTTGTGACTTGGGACAAGTGGTCCCGGCAACATAAGAATGACTTGCAGCTGCAACGATGTCCTTTGTGCATCCTCATATGAAGATCTGCTCTCCCGCCAGGCTGTCTGCAAACGGTTGGACGAGTGACGACGTTGCGAAGTAGAAGATGAGGCCGAAGGTGATGGAGATGGGCAAGGCGGGAAGTGCCTTCTTGAATATAGCCAGCAGGAGCAAGGTTAGGCACAGACCCTGAAACAGTAACGCACAGAACGGAGGTTGTGACATGTTGCGCGAGACATAAACGTGTCGTTAACTTAACTGAACTTCACATTCATGCAGCACAAAAAACAGACTAGAGGCAGGAACACATGCAAACCACAAGCGTTATGAACTGAAATTTTTATTCACAGAATGATATGCACGGGCATCTGATAGAAACAAAAATACAGATCAAACCAAAAATTCCTGTGATACGGACGAAAAGTTGTCTTCACTGTAACCAATAAGCTGGGTGGAGTGTTCAGCGCTGTGTGCCCACGAAGCTGGAGTGTGCGGGTGACAATGGAGGGAGTAGCTACACGGTAGTCGAAGAGAAAAAACTTGCAGATGTGGAATCGCACACGAAATTCCCCGTTCATGCGGCAACACGTCTGTTGCCGCATAAAGAGACTGACCAGACTGGCCAGCCTGTTAATGAGCGGCTTAGAGAGCGTAGCTGGTCTTTGAAAGTTGAAGCACCATGTAACCTCGCTTGTGCATTGCCGGCAGTTCCACAAAAAATGTTTCCTGCATTTAAATAAAGCGTTAATTTAGACTTCGAGTGCAAAAAAACGTTGAAATTATACCTGAATGCGGAATTATCGAATGGCCCTAGAAAACGGGCAAAAACTGTTCGCATGAAATTATAATTTATTTGCCGATTAACTGGGCAATGGGCATCTCCTTTTAAGAGTGAAAACTAAAAGACACAGGCAATTTTTCACAGTTCCGTCGAACGCTTTAATTCGTGCACACTGTCTGAAGTGTAGGAAGCAGAAATATTCGGTAATGATAAGGGTCACCGCAGCTTCACAACGCGATGCGGTAGGACAGAGGTTCTGTGCATGTGACATTGCACTAGAGGAGGCTTCACCACACAAACAATGCGACGAGCGTGCAGTTTCGCTGGAAGAATGGAAATACTACACGTATGAATGCGAGGAAAGCACACACTGGTGCCGCAGAGGCCAGGTGCCTTAAAAACACAAAAGGAAAACGATCAGCAACAAAGCAATCGTCATTATAATCGGCAGCAGCCGTGGGCTGGCAACGAAGTTCTGAAAGCAAAACTACGTGGCCGGACTATCTAGGCCTATCAACGGTGGCCTGCCGATTGACAACACACTGCCATTGCGCACTTCAGAGGAGCGTGCGATACAGTGCATTTCCGAGGACGAATATTCGAACAATCGCTTTCCGAACAGATCATACCTCGAAATGGTGCCACATTGGGAGCCCGTCTGAATTAACCGATGCCAACCCCGGGGCGTCTGAATAAACAAGTTTCCGATGCCATAGGCTTATATGGCCATTAGGCTCTGGCGGCCGTCCAAATGATCCAAAGTTCCAAATTAACAGGGATCGAAATAACGAGGTTTTACTGTTAGATAAGGCCGAGGTCAGCTTCACCCGCAGCGATCAGATAGAAATGTCCAGAAATGGTCAAGGCGTACATGATCAAAAAAAGACGCGGACACGTGCATCGCAGAACCTTCCGATAGCTTCCAAGAGAATGAGCTGTTTTTCTTCCCGGTAATTTTTCATTAGGCTTCAGTTGATAGGAATGAGAGGAGTCTCTGTAAAAGCATTTTGCAGCCTGTGAAAGGAAATGAAAAGCCCTTCTCTCTGCATGCAAGAGTTTTGATTTTCTGTGTACTTTTGGCTTTACCAGAAGCCTATATGTCTCTGTTCGGTGAACAAAAATTTCAAGTGACAGGCAGTAATCGTGGTGTGTATATGTTTCTCTTATGTGCATTTTAGGCCGCATAAACACAAATCATTACCACCTCACTCAGTTTTTTGTTTCATAACTGCAACGTCCTTCAAATCAGTACAGCAGTTCCCAATAAGAACATTTCTGCACTTCCTTAAGCCGCTCTCGTTATGACTCGAGTCAATCAGCGTCTAACTGAATGCACATTCAGTGTTGCAACACAGACATTTCAACTTCGATCAAGCCTGCTCCTGAAGCACAACCACGATTTTTGATCTGGTCGAGGTCTGCAGTACTCGGGAAACATTCAATTGCAAGCTAAATATGAAACGCCTAGAAAGATATTTTAAAAAAGTTATAAAACTTGAAAAACTGCTACTGCATTCAACACAGCTTGATTTCCAAAACTGTGCTAACACTCCCAAAATGCCGTGCCTGCCTTCGCAGCAATGAACAAGAATGCAAAAAATGCAGCACTCACATGCATCGGCCAGTAGTACAACAAGACTCCGCTATAGTAAACTCGGACATAGTTAAGTGAAACTGTGGTCCCATTTTGCCTCCCACAGACTGTAAATTTTTTTTTTTTTTCGGTTATAGTAAAGAGCTTCTGCGGAATGATAACACGGCAGGCGTGAGGCCGACATTCGGAGGTGAACGCATGCCAAAGATGATAAAACGGCGCTATCTGATATAACTTCACCACTAAGCTTGGAAGCTGTAAGCCAAAGCTAACTTCTTATGGTCCTTGGGGCTGTGAGGCAAAAGTAAAGCTGGTTATGAACGCAGAAAGAAGGAAGCACGGGACGCTAAGAAAGTAAAGACAGTAAAAATGCAGTGAAGAGTAGGGAAGGGAACAAAAGGGCGAACATTCACAGCATGGCAGAACGAAACACAGGTGGCAACAAATGGCAGCGCTGCGTGAGCGGTAGCGCCACACCTCGACTGTGTCGCGCGCTTAAATATTGCCTGCTAAACGACGCTGAGGCTGCGAACAAAATATGACATCATGTTCACGCAAAACTTTTGTTTTCACATGAAATCAAACCCGCATTATATTTGTAGCCGCACTTATTTGTGCAAATGTGGTAGTACTTTCTCAAAACTTAAACACAACTGAAAACGTGAAAACATGAAATATGATAACTAAAATAAATAATTATCACATACACGAATAATAAAAGCAGGATGGAAGGTATGTGCGAATGTTTCTTTTATAAACCAACATTGTCCTTAGTAAGTAGCCAATTAATTACCAAAAAGCATCTTCAGAGCCATGCCATCACGAACTGATATAGTAAAGACCTGGATATATTAAAGATTTTTGCTGGTATGAGTCACATCACAATAGACGGGTTCTACTGTATGCAGGTGAACCTCGATATAACAAACCTCGATAGAACGAAGTTCGCGATTGAACAAACTTTTTTTGTTTCAGTTTCTTGCTTCCATTGAAATGCATGTGTTTTTTTCCTCGATTTAACGAAGTGGTTTCGCGCTGCAGTTTCAATGCAACGAAGTTTTTGGGAGCACAGAAAAACTATTTTGGAAAAGCTCCGCCACTTTATGAAGTATATTCAAATTTTATTTTGTAAGAAACATGTTTGTAGAGGAAAATGTTACCCCACTACGGCGCCCCGGGCGCACAGACGTGTAAATAGTGCCCTCTCCGACGTTTTGACGTCTAGAGCAACGTTGTCAATCCAATCCGATCCAAGCCTAGTGCGTCTCTCGTTCGTTGGTACAGGAAGGCACACTGCCACAAGAAGTCATTTCTTTCTCTGATCGTGGTGCTCTTTTGTGCAACAATGAGTGGTGCGCCCCGGAAGAGAAAAGTGCTTTCTCTTGATCTTAAAGCGAAAATGATCAAAGAAGTAGCCGCTGGCGAGAAGAAGAAGAAAGTGGCGGACAGGCACGAAATAACGCTGAGTACCCTTTCGACCATTTTAAAGGCGAAGGACAACATATTGTGCGCTGTCAGCGACAGCAGCCTAAGTGGGACAAGGAAAAGGCTGAAAGCGGCCACGTGTGGCGCCGTGGAGAAAGCCACATTCACGTGGTTCATGGAAATGCGCGCAAAGAACATGCTTCTGAGTGGCGCTATACTTCAGCAGAAAGCCCTGGACTTTGCAAGTGTGCTTGGGTGTGACGAATTCAAGGCTAGCAGCGGGTGGCTACAACGTTTTAAAGAGCGCCACAATATCGTTGGCAAAGCAATCAGCGGTGAAAGTGCGGAGGCGAATGCCATTGGAGCTGCTGATTGGCTCCGTGACCGCGTTCCAGTTATCCTCGCCCGCTATGACATCGCGGACATTTATAACGCCGATGAAACGGCGTTATTCTATCGCCTTTTGCCGAAGAGGACCCTGGCTCTGAAAAATGAACGTTGCCATGGCGGCAAGCAGAGCAAGCAACGTCTAACTGTGTTGCTATGTGCGAACATGGATGGCACGGATAAACGCAAGCTGCTGGTCATCGGAGTTAGTGGAAGACCACGTTGTTTCATTGGAAGGTCGATGCCCGTCAAGTACGTCAGCAACGCAAAGGCTTGGATGACACGAGCCCTGTTCAGCGACTGGCTTAAAGAGCTGGATGAGGAAATGAGGCAGCAGAAGAGAAAAATCTGCCTTCTCCTAGACAACTGTTCAGCGCACCACGTTGACGCGGAGCTGTCAAACGTCGAGCTGGAATTTCTTCCCGCAAGTTGCACATCCCTGATCCAGCCATTGGATCAAGGTGTAATCAACAGCGTGAAGTGTGCTTACAAGAAGCGCATGATCGAGAGAATTTTGCTCAACATGCGCCTTAAACGCGACACCAAGATTGACGTGTTTATGGGCATAGAAATGCTATCTGCGTCCTGGCAGTCTACGAGCAAAGAAACTATTGTAAACTGCTTTAGAAAGGCTGGCATAAAAGCTGTGTGCGACTCACTGGATGCGGCAGACAACGATGAAGCGAGCGAGGGAGAGGCGCCTGCACAGTCAGATTTCGCTGATGCGTGGCAGCAGCTGAGCGAGGAAGGCGGCGTTCCCGAGGATGTAAGCCTTACCGACTTCATCACCAGTGATGGGTATGCCGTCACAACAGAAGAATTGGACGACACCGCAATAATTGAAAGCGTTCAAGAAAAAACCATTGTAGAGGACGGTGACGACACCGAGGGGGCAACGCAGACGCCCAAAGCAACAGAAGTGCTCAATTCCATTGACATTTTGGGGAGTTATGCCGGCGCGCAAGAACATGAACAAGCATTGGTAGCGGTAGCCACCTACGAACGCCTCATTACGCCGACGCTCATGAGCAAACGTCAGGCAAAAATAACTGACTTCATGACTGCATCAACTCGCACTGCATCATGAAGTGATTTGATGCAGTCACTTGCCTTTTGCAAACTTTTGAGAATAAAGGTTCTTCGTTTTTGAAGTATGCTTAGTTATTGAACTCGCGTCAATCTCGCCCGGTCGCGGCACTGGACTGCTGATCCAGATGACGCGGCGGCTGCGTTTCGATGGAGGCGAAATGCAAGGCGCCCGTGTACTGCGTGACGTAACGCCGGTTAAACCCCATGTGGTCGTAATTTTCGGAGCCCTCCGCTACGCCCTGTCCTGTGAAGTTCCAGTTGACAGTCAGTAAATCGCGCCCCGGCCCGCATGCGGTGCACAAAGCCAGCCTAACTATTTTGCGGGACCTCCTACTTGCACGTCCCATTCCCATCAGCCCGTGAGCGCAAGTGACGGAGCGCAGTGTTGCTTGACGCCATTAATGGATTTCCGCGCTGCTTGGTTTCGTTTTCGGTGATGCCGCACGCTTCGTGGCACGTCTTCGCAGCAACACGGGAAGCTCGCTTTAATTTTTCACTTGCGGCATTATCTCTATATCTCATTCAAGATTTTGAGATACCCGCAATTCACTGAGAAAATACTGTAAGGTAATAGGCAGCAAAATTCACGGCGCCACGGGGAGCAGCTCGACTCTACAGAAAATTTCAATTAAAGCAATAATTTGAGATGTGCCATTTCAAGGTAACGAAGCTTGACTGAACTACTCTTGCCGCTCTATTTGCTTGTCGTTTCTTCTAAAATCGGTTGCAATATCGTCACGAACGCACGTGAGCGGAATAAAACAGAAAAACGAATGTTGTTTGAATGTACAATTTCATTAACGGCACTTGAAGACAAAAACCTCGTTGCAACAAAGTTCGCGATATACCGAAGTTTTTCCCCGAAAAGTACTACTTCGTTATATCGGGGTTCAACTGTACTAGTGTTTAGCATGCATTTGTGATGGAACCTGCTGAAGCTCCATCACAGCCACAAAATTTTTTGCCACGAGAGTTTCATAGCGACAGCTCTTAAGGGCATGTTTCCCAGTAATGCAGCATCGTTGGCGCAACATAAAGGACAAAGCAAAGGGGAGTGGCATTGCTTGCTACAAAACAGACTAGTGCACAGCAGTGGGAACTAGCACATGCGCAGTTCACACCTGCACACACAGAGGGCACCCTGTGATGACACGGCAAACAACGCATTCAGCACCGCAAATAGAGTTATAGCACAGCCATATGGCTAGTATGGCCAATACGGTAGCACACTGCCACTGCTACCATTGCCATGCTTGCACAATCGCTTCTGCCGTACAGTCATGGTTACAGTAGTTAGTGTGTTCACTGCAAGACAGTCCTAATATTCTCTAATAGGTGTCGCTGAATTTCGTGTTACACAGATGTGTTAACCAGTGTTAACAGTTTCGTGTTAACCAGTGGCCAGCTTTTTTTTTGGGGGGGGGGGTTACACGTTTACTTGATCACAAATGTGCTTGCCACTATGTGCTACCTGCAGTGTTACCTGGCATTACCATGCCAACTCGTCAATCGTGGTAGGACGGGAACATGCAGAGAACTTTATTTGAAATTGGACTCAATCAGGGTCAGAAGTGTCCATGTGAAGGCAGCATTAGTGTCTGGAGAGAGAAGCTTAGGTTGGGCCCAAAGTTTATAAGCCAGGATTGAAGGTGTGCATAAAAAGGCACCGCACTTACAATCAGGATGGCCACAAAGCAGGCAACGGTGGTGTTCCAGTCGCCATAGGATGATGCCTTCCCCACTAAGACGCTGTAAAAGATGAAGTCGCCCAGGCCGAGCTTGACTCCTCCTGCCAAACAAGAACAGAATGGAGATGCAAACTGTTAGCCGGAAAAACAAAAGAAGTTTATTTTCACACGAGATGGTAGCGTGGCTTTGTGCAAAGAAAAAAAATACTGAACGGCACTGGACCTTTGCGTGCAGGTGCTGATAGGCCGATATCTGGCATGTACAGATGTAGGCACCGTGCTCGCGCCTGCTCGTGTCCCGCACTGCATGCACATGCATATCAGCTCCATCATACGCATGTGCATGCGCAGGAAGTGCTCTCGGATTTGGGGCCTCAGTGATCGTCACCATCAGGTGTACTGTCTTTCATGATTCCCTAGTTGGAGATATCTTTCTATAGAAACTCCTCTTCCATTCTCCTGAGTGCGTTCGGTACCCTGCAGTTCCTCAAAGTGCGACCGACGAGCTCCTTAGGAATGCTGGCCCAAGCGTCTGCGATCTAACTGCATAGAGTGGATCGTCCCTATCTCATCCAGTCCATGTAAGAGCGCTTGATGCGGTGCCGATGTTTTCGGCAGCTACGATTCCTTTCCTTTCAAAAGCAGGTGAATACTGCTTCCGCGGTCCTCACACCGTGTGACGTGCGACCGTTCTGCTTCCGATAGCATAGGCGTCGCAAGGTTAGCGTGGTGAAAGGGCGTCAAAACCAAAACCATTGCTGGCCACACCGTGTTGTGAGGCAGAATTTTAAGCGGTGGCCAAAGTCAACCTAAGCCATCGCTAGGTAGCGCCCCTTCTCACTGGAACCGTGACAGTAATAGCGTTGAGTAATAATGAGACCGGAACTCCGAATTTGGGCTGAAAATTGTTCAGACCCACATATAATACGAGGCGTAAATTTGACAAACTAAAGCCTTGAAAAAAAAAAAAAAGCTTCGTATTATAAGTTTTTACGGCATTAGTTTCACACTCCATAGATATGTCGGCACCGCATGTAGGTCGGCTCCCCCAATTTCCGATGGCCATTTCTGCAGAAAGTCAACGCAACTTTGAGTGAGGGAAAGCTTCAATGCACTCTTAGTTTTTTTTTCATGTAATGGCCTTGTGTATTCGGAAAATATATGATTTTGAAAATGCCTATTGTTCCGTTCAATATTTTTTGTGTGCCAGAAGTATTCGAAATATTCGCTTCGAAATTGTTCGAAAAAAATTACTGTTCGCTTCGTACTTGCTTCGAACCAAAGGAACCACTATTCACACATGCTTAGAATTAATGCAAAGACTCTCAATACATAAAGGCATGCCGGTGCCTTTACGCAGTGCCTTTATGCCTCCTCCGGCCAGCACTCACTCTCTTCTTCGTCCTGGCGAGGAAGGTCGCTGGCATGGTCGGTGGCCCCAGCGAGTGTGCCGCTGTTGACAACCACACTTCCTCGCTGCGAACGCCGTCGCAACCGCTCCCCGTGCGCCCGCGGCTGCTCCACCTCCACGGGCGGATCTACGTCTCCGCCTTCCATCCGCTGGCCGGGGCTGTTGGTCGATGCTGCGGGGTACAAATGAGGATGCAATATATGCAAGACTGTGTGGTGATAACGCTTGCTTGGTCTAAAGCGAATAGCAATTTTATTCAAATAATTCTGAACCCAATATTCTGTTCAAATACCAAAAATTATTTTGCACAAATGCAGAACTTTTCAAAAGAAAGGAATAAGGTATCAACAACAACAGCAAAAAATTAATTTCAAGATAACTTTAAGCAGCAAGTAAGCCTTTGTGCTGTCATCTTCCTGTGTGCCTGTCATCGTTGAGCTTTCGAATCCAAGTGCAAATGCCCATCAATATACCCAACTACCTATATATGTGCGTAATGGCCGCATTCATGTAAATGCTGCACCACTAACTTTGTAGAGAACGTCAGAAAAAATTATATATTTATAAATCACCCGTGTATTAAGCCGCACAAATGATATCATGAAGTCTATCATAGCCACCTACTGTGAAGTGCAAGTTTCAAAATTTTTTTCTAATTACTGCCAGCGGGTGGCACGCAAAAAATTCCTGCAGCGCAATCCTTGATATCGGTAGCAGCCAAGAATAGCCAGTAGCACCGCGTGTTCACACTTCTCATTTTATTTTGTTCGCCAGTTACCAGAACATATCAATCCTATCTGTCTCTGCACCCTTGTGTTTGCAAGTTCGCCACTATCATCGTTTCAGGATGGGAAAATACCTGACCTATACTGCTCACTTTAAACTGAAAGTTTATGGACTGCGCAAAATAAGGTGGAAAAAGCACGGCTGGACAAAAGTTCGGGCTTGACGAAAATGTGTACCACCAGAAAACAGCTACCAGAAAACACCGACTGGTCACCTGAAGAGGGTATTCCTTATGGATGCGTGCAGCTGGATCCTAAAACGTGGGCCACTGTTTCCTTCAAGATTGTTGAGAAAAGTTTTAAGGTTATGGGTATCTCCAACAAGCTCATCAAGAATAGGGACGCGTTCGAGGTCCCGATGAGTTCGGAGGAGTAGGATGAGGGTTAACGTACTTGCAAGCTAGTGAAAGTGACAAACATTTTGTTTTATTTTTGTTTTTCTATCTCTTCTGTCAGTATAGTTTAATAAAGGAAACTAACACCGAAGATATTTTCGTTGTTTTTTTCTCCGTGTAACGGCTGCACCCCGTGTTCCTGGTGTGATCATCGCTGTTCAGGTGCCAGTATATAAAATAATAAGGTTTTCGGGCCTCACTATTCTTACTACATCCTGTTTACTGCCATGGAAAGAACAGAAACCCAATGGAGAGCAGGGTTTCACCCTATATCCAGTTACCAGAATGGGAATCCACACTTAATGCAGAAAGATGGATGATTTGCTCATTGACACTACAGGAGCATTATGGACAAAAACACGGAAGAACTTGTCTTCATCCTAAACACTAGTACAATGTTTCAAATGGTGACTACAGAACTGCGAGCAAGCGTGAAAATGAAATGAAACTAGAAACTGTCAGCTGTCCATTTCCCATTTATTGTGCCCATAAAGTTTAAATTTATTCTGCTGTCATCAGTCCATCCCTGTTCACTAGTTAAGCAAGGCAGCATCTCACCTGATGAGGCATCACTCTGTGCCCCTGGCTGGTTCTGGTTGGTGTAGAAGGGGTCCCGATCAGCCATCGACACCACACACCATGCCATGGCAGCTGCAGCAGCATGCAGAGGGGTACCATAAATGGGTGCGTGTCAAACACTTATAATGAAGTATACATTTCAAAAAATAAAAAAATAAATATACTAGTTCAATACTGGGCACAAAGCCAATTTAATATACAAGGAACAAGAAAGTTGCTAAGCAACTACTGCTGCAAAGAGGTCAAACCAGCTCTATTACTGCACTGGGCCCATACCACTGCTCCCAGAACTAAATGCGCGGAAAACAAGAAATAAATATAGGACTCTGGTCAGTTAAAAGCAGCCGGAAATGTGCACGATAAGGCACACAAACTGTGTGGGTGTCGCACTAAAATTTCTTACCGTGCTGGTAAAGTTTTGGAATACAGTGGCTAAGTAATATTGCAGTGTTATTTCCTTGTGTAAGTGGGATTACCTTTTCATAATGAAGATATAAGCATTAAGCTAGGCCTAATCAAGTCCAGCCTTCTAGTGCAAAAATTTTAGAAATTAGAAAAATTGCAAGACACTGTTTGGAAGTATTGAAGGTAACGGTCCATTATTCTGATACGTAGCAAAATCTTTATTTTCAAGTGTTTCCAGCAAACACATCGAGCAGCCAAGACTGCCATAAAAAATCAATGGGGAACGGTTTTGACAAAAGCAAAAACGTGAATATAAAAAAAAAACACAAGGCTGCCGTCAGGTGATCAGCGGATATATGGATTGTTATAGTGTACAAATACTCTCTGCAGTCCTTTATGCAATATGTATGCGCACCGTTAAATGTCAGTAAAATTCTGCCTCTTGTGAATTCAACAATACTGACATTCAAGGCCTTTTTTTTTTTTCCCTGGCAACTCACAGGAGTAAATGAGAGCTGGGAAAATGGGCTCGTTGCGCTCCTGTGCTGTTTCTACGAGGATCCGCAGGGGTCCCTTGGGGCAAAGGACGGCAATCAAGTCTGCAAAAGAAGGAAAGCGGCGCATCTTGAAGCAGTACAGTGGGCTATCGTTAATTTGAACTTTGGGTTCATCCAAACACAACCTTTGGTCCCACTAACGTCAAGGTACATTTTTGCAAGTTTGAATTATCGAGAGTTCGCTATATACTGCAACGAGGATGAACACAAAAAGCGCTTCGAGTGAATACAGAGATGAGATAATAGCCAAGTTGCTGCGAGTTGTGCTTAACTACCCTCGGCGACAACTTTTTCTGGAAACGAAGAAAAAACTGCAGGGGGCAGAGCGCTTGTAAATCTCCCACTCCGCCTAGTTCAGACTGCAGGGCGGCTGCCTGGCACGTTGCTCCCTGCGCAGTTGCTTCGCTACATCGCTGGTGTAGCTTGCGCCACCTATGGAAGCTTCTTGTCACTGGATGGGCCAATTCGTTGTAATCAGACTGTTTTTACAGCGACTCTCTTAATGCCGAAAATGTGCAGTTATGCTAGAAATGTGCCTTAAATAACAAATACTACCAAAATACTTTATTTTAAATGTCCCTAAGTGCCGAATATTACCAAAATACTATATTTTAAAAGGAAACTATTCACTGCAACTGGCAACAATATTTCGCAGCGCAGGAAAAAAGGGTGCATTCTGGCTCTACCGCTGTGGCTGCATTGCCTAGAAAAGTTGTTTAGAAGCACAGATTCTGAAATTAAACGGTACATTTTTAGGCCAGAGAAACAGCGCAAAGCCTAACGGGATGAAAACACGAACAGCAGACTGTCCTGTAGTGTCCCTTTCTCCGTGCCATTAAGCTGTGCTTGCTTTTTCTGCTCCAAAAAGCTACCGCACACTTCCCCACTAACAACACACAAGAAAACTGGCTTTACTGCCGCTTTATGAGAGAAAGTTGCAAATTTGGTGCGTGAGACTGCCGCAACAAATGGGTACAGAGGAGGAAGGAAGCCGAGCTCAGACCCACCCCAGACGGAGATGACCCCGAGGACGACCCAGGCGGTCCAGTCGGGCAAGTACTTGATGAAGACGAGCGCCATGAGCGCTGAGACCAGGATGAGGTAGGCCTGCTGCAGCAGCAGGGGCCCCTTCCAGTGGATGGAGATCATGCCCACCACGCCGAAGTTCCACATGGCAAACGCCACCGTCAGGTAGTCCATGGGCACGTTGTACGCCCGCAGCACTTCCCTGCAGTGGGCACAGGCACACACCAGCAAGGAAGTAAGACCAAAGTTGCACTCTTTGGATTTAAAGCACAAAGCTGGGCTAGTTGACACGTGGGATACCGAGACAAAATGACTAGCGTAAAAAGGCATGAATGATTGAAAGAGAGAGAACTTCGGTGGAAAGAGCTTCTGGGCAAGTTTTGAAAGTGAGCAGACACATGCTAGGCATCAACCGGTTTTTACAGGCAGAAAGACAAGTCTATAAATCAACAAGACATGAGGTCCATCTCCGAATCTGACAACGAAAAAATGCATGCACACCAGCATCCTAACCACTTCCTTGAAAGAGAGATCTCCACACTTATCTTTCTGAGCGTATTTACCTTTTCCGGCATAAAGGCCCCGAGTATTTAAAGGGAAGCTGAAGCACTCTTCGAAAAAATTGAGTTCCATGCGGCATTTTATAGTTTTTACTCCGCTGAAAAAGAATATCACATTCGAAAGGGGCGGAAATAAATGCAAAAAGCTGGTTTTTGGAAGAAAACGGGCACCAGCGTCTCAGGGCGCCGAGCGGACGCCGCGAATGGCCGGGATCGTCGTGACGTCATCCACGGGGATCTCCGGCCAGCACCGACTGTGTTGCTGCGTAGCGCGTTGGTTCGGCTGGCTTGAGAACAGCGTTTTGCAAACTATGGATCCGCCGTTCACCAAAGTGCGGGCCGAAAAGCAGCAAGCAAAGCAGGACGACCGCAGACTACCCGTGAATGGCGTCACTTCCACCAGTTCCGTGCCCCCATTCGGCGCTTCCGGAAGCGAAGAGGGCGTGTTCGGAGGCGGGTTTTTAACACTTTCCTGCCCATGGGAAAAGTAGTGGTTTTTGGGTGGTATAGGAAATATTTTTGTTCCTTCAACAAAACATGCTTGATACTCAAGGAAATAGTATCATTATTGAGAAGAGGAAATTGTCTTTTTAATGATGTCAGTCTCAATGAACATGATTATTAGAGAAAATATTTGAAAAACAAAATTGCACAAAAATTTCAAACAACACTGGACAAAATATACAAAAACATCAACATTTCTTTACACACACAAAATATAAAAAAATTTCAGTATATACATTTTCTTGAGGATACATCTGTACAATGTTTCACAAAATTACAGCTTGCTATGTCCAGAACTTATTGAGGGGAAAAAAAAAAGTTAGGCATGGTGCGTGTCATGCCAACGGACAAAAGTTTCTCGACGTAGTGAAACACAAATTGGTAGCACAGGTCTCACAGAAGACATTTGTTTTCTGTTCAACTTTTCTGTCTTCATAGCACAGCTTACAGTTCCTATAACGCTCCATTTTTTTTGGCTTGTGCTGAAGACCTTAGGGTGCACCGCCTGGTGGAACAACTAGAGGAACGCCGGGGTCTACAGAATGTCGCTCATCAAATCCCAGCAGCTGCTCAATCAGTTCTAGTCTGAAGGCGAACTGGTCGAAGCGCGAGATTCTTGACAGTTCTGCCACCTCTGGATGCTGTCGGCGGTGCTCATCAAACAGTATAAAACTGTTGACTACAGCGATGTCTATACAATGGAAGAACAGGGTCTTCCACCAGCGTACGCACTTCATGAGGACGTTGTAGGATCCGATAAGCTGGTCCGATTTGTCGACTCCCAGCATGCCCACATTGTAGTCGTCTATGAGTTGCGGCTTTCTGATTGAGACTTCGGTCCATTTGTTCTTAACTTTTTTTCTTCGTTTCGCAAGAACATAGTCGTTTGCGGTGTGGGCTGTCGACATGATGTGGACAACCCGCTTATCCTTCCATTGCAGGTACAATACGTCCTTGTCCCGCAGCCATCGAACATCTCCTCTTCCTGGTTTTTTTCCCCATTTTGTGTCCTTTAGTTCACTGGGAAAACCGCGGCAATCTTTTCGGGTCGTTCCGCAAGCTAGTGTCTTGAATTCCAGTAGATGAATGAACAAAGATGTTGATGTGTAAAAGTTGTCCAAAAAAATTAAGTATCCCTGATCAAGGTAGTTCTCACACAGCCGCGTCACAACATCAAATGCCAAACCACGTGCACTGGGCGCTTCTCGCTTTCCGGTATATACATTGAATTGAACCGTGTAGCCAGTTTTTGAATCAGCCAGAACCCACAATTTATACCCCCATTTTATTACTTTATCCCTCATATACTGCCGAATTCCAGAACGACCTTTCGACTTCACCATCCTCTCGTCAAAGGACAGGTACCGATGCGGCTGAAAGAACTGCAGAGACGAAACGTTCATGTGTTTTATCAGAAAAGATACGCGGTGAAGCTTCCCGTGGGTTGCGGCAGTGGTCTTCTCTGGGTCCGTCACACTCAAGAATGCCAGTAATGCCTTGAATCGCCTTCTCGGCACCACTTTCGGTGGTACAAGGCCTGCGAACAATCTCCCCGTGTTCCAATATGTGTGCAGACGCGGGACTTGCACGACACCCATGTAGATTAGCAGTCCGATGAACTTCTGCATTTCATCCGGTGTTACTTCTCTCCACGACCCATCTCTCTCTGTAAGTTGGTTTTTCAAGAATATGCATCCAGGCATATTTATTTGTATTGTCGCATATCTCTCGGATGATTTCACCAGTGAAAAAAAGAAAAAAAGAAATCAACGGCTCTGGAGAACCGCCTAGCTCCACTCCGGAGCGCGATGCCGAGGTCGAGGCCTGGCCGTCGTGCAGGAGAAAACACAACACCCTGCGCAGCAGCCGGCAAATGGTCCCTCCCGAAAGACGTTGCCACCCTGCAGATAAGAAATCTGACATTCAGCACACGGAGGATATCTACAGATCAGCGTGGGAGCGCAGCGAAACGATTCAGAGAAACCGAAACTTACCGACGGATGCCTGTGGACGTTCCAGGCTGGATCGATGCACTTTCGCTTTCAGTGCTAAAATCCGACGAACTGAAGTTGTCCTCCGAGTTGCTGCTGCTTTCATCTTCAAAAACATCGCTCGCACATGCATTGGGATCGATGGAAGCGCGCCGTTTGCGCGGAGCAGAAGCGCGCGATGTCGACGCCATCACGGACACAACGAGGAAGCATCACCCAACTTCGAAGTGTTGTTTAAAACCCCCGCGCGGCGAAAACGTGAAACAAAAAACCGAAACTGAAAGAATAGTTCCTTTATTACGAACTAGCAGGCGCAGCATGTCCGTAAACGCTTCGAAAGCGCGTAAATACGAACTTGCAACCATCGATAGCAGGCTATCGATGGGCATAGGCGTGGGCAGGAAAGTGTTAACAAGCGATTGCGCCTCATTTTGCCAACAGAATCGAGAAAAAATTTACACACATGATTTTCAAAGTTCCTTCTTCCCAACCACAGCGTTTCATGCAATTTGAAAACCGTTTCAGCTTCCCTTTAATGCTCAATCTGGCTACTCGATAAGGTGACAATGTGCGTTGCTTATCACTTTGGTGATAATAGTTACAAAACACCTAGCAGGATGTGTTTCATGATTTGGCACCCTGATTAGTCGAAAAGTTTGAGGTCAGCCAACCGTTACACCATTTGTGGTGTTCAGATGAACTGCCCTGAGCTGCTCAAAACGCAAAGAAAAGTTGCTGGGTGCCACCAATCAGTGACTACGCAGTTCAGAGGCAGTGCCTCCATAACTTAATCTGCATGCGTAACCACTGCAGCGCAAATTCTTTCGCAAACCTCCGCTTTCGCGCCTCGACGGTTGGCAAGTCTGAGCATCGCAATGCTCGCTGCACTGCTAACCAGGGAGGAAAAAGGGGAGAGAAAGAAGGCAAGAAAGAAAGCAAAACTGGCACGGGGAGTAAGTACGGAACACTGAAGCAAGAAGCGCAGCACGCGTAGTTTATGTATCGCATATTTTCAGACTGCCATTTCAGCCATCCACCAACTTACCCAAGAAATATGTAGGCAAACAGGAAGACCAGGAGCAGAGAGGAGAGAATGAGCCAGCCATGAATGACCTGCACAACAAGACAACAGGCACAAAGTTGGACACAGAAAGCTTTCCTTGCCAAACCAGCTTCGCAGGTCAAGCTGGGAGACAACAGCCGCTGAGGTGCAAAGCTGCAAGGTGCCAGCTGGAAGCAAAGAGCTAATTCTCAAAGTCAGTGTGGTAGATATGCGCACAGCCCGCATGCATTTCAATGATGCAATCACACATTTTCAAGCACACAAGTTATTTAAGATGAAAAATTAGATTGAAAAATCGAACTAGCAGCTGCACAAAGCACGTTTCGCCCGCAAACGGTGTGGTCGCCCACACATGCGTAACTGTTGTCCCTCACTACGGGCACAATACTAACACAAAAGGCTCCTTTTTTTTTTCTTCGGCAATTTGACGATGACAAATTCAGGAACTACAACCCAAGATCAAACCAGTACTGCCTTAATGTTGAGTTATGGTGACAGAAGGCAAAGACGCACCTTGTAGCAGCGGAACTTGTAGAGGACGATGAGGAGGATGGTCATGACCACAATGACACCCATGAGGATGAAGGCGTTGGCGAAGGACTGCCACACCTTGGTGCCCGTGTCCACCGTCTGATCCGTGAAAGGGGTATAAACGCTGGAAAAAAGAGCCACACAAGAGTAACAATCCTTTTATGCCAGGTGTAAGCGCAAAAACCACGCCACCAAGGACCTGCTAAGATATGAGTACAGGATAGAGGAAAAGTTTTACAACACAAAAATATCCATTTTTAGAATTTGTGCTAGAGTGTAAGAGGAAGGAGAAAGCCATCTTCATGCTGGAAATTACTGGCAAGAAATTTAAAGATCTTTCACATTGTTCACAGTAAAAAAGTGATTGCAACAGCTGTAAATTGCCATGCTGAACATCTGAACTCAGTCGGCATCAGCATGAAAAAAGCAATTTGGTTCCATGGACTAAAGTTCTTTGGCGTACATGCACAACACCACAACTTAATTTGGCAACCAGCAATTGCACAGTGTCTTTCCTTTGTGTCTTCCTGTGCGAGTCTGTTGCAAAAACATTGTGGATTTACATCCAACCAACCTACACCCACCCTGCAGTGGGCTACACCTCGCTACAAAAGCACTTCACCGCTGAGATAATCTTGGCACTGAGCAGAGGCATAAGAAGCGACGCAGCAAGACCCTGGTCGCAGGAGGGCCAGGCACTCACAGGTAGGTGTTGGTTTGCCGGTAGAAGTTGATGGAGCTGATGGTGGCGACCACGACCAGCATGCAGAGCGACACCGGCACAAATAGCTTGATGACGTGCTTGGCGCCATACTTGAGCTCCTCCTCCTCCTCTTCCTCGTTCCCCTCACCCCCCCACGACGGCGCCCTGCCCCTCCCGACCTGAGCCTGAGCCGTACCAGTGTCCCGCGCCTCGAGGCTGGCCGCACCACCCGAGAAGGCCACCTCCACCAAATCATCCGTCTGCTGCATGGCAGAAAGGACAAATGGGCGCTTCAGAGTGAGGCACAACGAAGTAAACCCTAGTATAAAGTGCAACACTGTTCATAGCACATGCCGCGGATGGCAAGCCCAAATAGTTGCAGCCCTCAAACTGCGCAAGAGGCATGAAGTGGCATGCACTGCCCTGCAATCCCATTACATTTTCTCCATTTGAACTGAAAGCGCCCGCCCACCTGTTTTGTCTCCATTTCCAATTCTGCATCTTTCATGACTGCATTAAACTATTTTACAGTGAACTGCCGTACATTGAGACTTTTCACTGGAACCACTTCTCACAATGTTTGAGCAGCCTCGGAAGTTTAACATAAAATACTAACATGAGAAATGCAAAATCTCTGTCCTTATACCGTGCCTCGTGTACTTAACACCCAACGTTCACAGTTGCTTTCATAGCGTCCCTGTGCACGAGTTTGAAATGATGCACACAAAAAAAGACGAAACACAAAGCAAAGAGCAGGATGAAACAGGAGCTCTCCTGTTTCGTCCTGTCCTATGGACCTCCTTCACCCCGCGACGTCACGAAGATGCAATGGCGCTGATGTTAGCAGCGACTTTCGCATGGTAGGCAAAAAAGGTTCCACTTGCCCGTGCCTACCGCAGCTGCCGCAGCTACCGGCGGCTGCTTCAAGCCTGTGCACTGCAGAAGCAGCATGTATTGACCAGCTGCGTCACTGCTGGATCCGCGTAGTAGCATAAAAAACATTAAATTAGTCTCGATAGGTTTCTCGCGCATAAATGCCGCATTCGGAAACTGGCTAACAGGCATTGGGCCACGGTAGTAAAGCGCGAAGTCTGGGAGTCGATAGGCACTGCCACTCAATGCACTTAATAGCATGCAAGTTACTGCGTTCATTCACCTGAACTTCAGGATAGTAGGCTGATAATTGCTCAAGGAAAAAAAAAAGACATATGCAGCTGCACACGTACTTATCACCTTGAGCCGGAGTGCACGGGGCGCCGACAGGTTCACTCGCCCCCAAGGAATGCGTTTTTTTTGTTAATAGCACACCATGTTTTAATGGCGCGTTTTATGACATTTAATATTTACTTGAAACTGTTTCTTGATATGACGACGTAATTATTTCATTCGAGTAGAAAGAAGTCTGGTAAGTTGTGTCAATCTTGCGCGGTCGCGTTGGTGTGCTTAGAATAGCGTACCTTAAGTGTGCTAAACGCCATATGCTTTTTCATTGCATCAGGCATGTGTCATGTTTCATGAGGTAGTACATGATCGCGAAGCTTGTTTGGAAAGAAGCAGCCGCAGGCGTGCTACTAACAGACACGTGGCGAAATTGAGAGGGGACGCGGCAATGAAAAGTGTTTTCGTTATTCATGCATGCGATATGTAACTAAACTTGGTGCAAATATGAAATTAATTACTACGCTAGTTTCAGTAATTCCTTTTATTTATAGCTATACCCGGTGCAGTTCTGGGTAATTATAATTAACACCGTCGTCAAGTCCCCCCAAGGTCTCAAATAATTGAGTAGATAGTGCGCAGTTTTTTTATGCCAGCATGTACATAAAGCCCTGTTCTGTACGATGACGCGATTAGTTCTTTTTCTATATGATCAGTACTTATGCATGCATAGTTACATGAAAACGTTCCTTACAAGAAATAACTAACACAGTACTGCACGTGTAGGGAAAAAAATCGAGAGATTTATTACGCTCTTCAACGTCTCAGGAATAGTTTGCGACAAATGGAATCATTTGATTTTCATGCGAATTACGAAGGTGACTGATCCAGTCGCAGAAAATGTGAGGGGTCACAAAACGAACCTTAATGTTTTTTCCCTCGTTTATGGCATCTTCGCTTTCGCTTTGGTCAAGGAAATGCGGCACTGAAATCAAAGAAATTACCTCACAAGTTTTGACAACCACACTTCTAAAAAGCGTAATTTATAAATTTGTATTCAATATTTTGCTATAATTTTTCGTCACGAAACTAGACTTCAGGGCTAGGAAAGAAAATAATTCTAGAAATCCAAAATTTTCACCAAATCGACCAGCCTAACAAGCGAACAAGTCGGCCTGGCTGGTGCGTGGTCATGCGGCTAAAAACAGCGCTAAGCGAGACAGGATATCAGGGACACGACGCTGTCCCCACTTTTCGCACAGCGCGACACGTACGTATGTCAGCAGACGCTGAGCGCACGTCTGCTCCGCCGAAACAAGGCCAGCACTTCCCCTCACTATTGTCCCGAAGTAAAATCATTCCGGCTAGTGCAGAGTGTCAAAACTTGTTTTATTCAATGCCTAGCGCATAAATAAACGGCAGGAACGCTTTCTACATGTTTACTACTAACCATATATACAATACACAGTGGCAAACTATTTCTCTTTATAGGCCGCACATGGCCAACGCGAGCTCGTGTACTTCGACAAATTACTAAGTTGGAAGCATCGACCATTGCTATGATTCGCAGAAACTGGAAACGCGCCTACAAGCCTTGAAAACCCGCGCTCAACACCTATCCGCGACGCCACTCCCCGACCTTTTGCCTACCACGCGCTCGCTAGCGACAGCAGCGCCACCTCGTTTGTTTACAAACATGCAGGAGGTCTATACCTTTTGTTTGGTCTTGTCTGTGCATGCTGTTTCACAATGAATCATTAAAAAACAGACCCAACGTTCGATGTTACTGAGCACCAGTCTGAGTTAACTTTTTGTACCAGTCATCAATAAAGAGGTGATGACTTCACTATATCTAATTATTACATAGTGAAAACTAACCAGTCCCATGAGCTTGCTGCAAAGGCATACCAAGAGCGTAGATGCAGTGAAGCTCATAACACTAATTTCGAAGCTGCCCAATACATACATGAGCTTTTCCAAGGTTTTTCTAAAGCATTTTTGAAAGGAAATTAATCTCGGTCGTTGAGCAGTGCCGTGCACATCTCTGCGCCAACTGCATGTATCATCTTGGCTGCACTTCCGACTTCCAGAATACTCAACCAACTATCCAAAAGTTTGCAGTGTTGAGCCATTACAAGACAGCTTTTTGTTTCACACCAGAAAATGTAACTTCTAACCATTTTGGTTTTCTTTCAGCTTCTCCATCAAGTACTGAAGCAAGAGCTCAGTACTAAAACTACAGCAACCAAACGAACCTGAGCCTGCCATTGCAAATCCACTGTTAGCTGAAAAGCCAAAGGAAGCATTTATGAAGCATTTACATAATGCATGAGTTATGGGCAGCCAACACGTGAGTTGGTGCTGTTTTATGTATGCAGCTTGAACTAGCACTGCCCCCAGTGCCCTCCTTTGCTCAATCTAGGGGAAAATGCAAAACTACCCAGTATTGTTCATATTTAAAGAATGTAAACGCAGCAAAGACCTAACCGAAAATGCTTTGCTGCACTTAGATAAAGCTGCCATGAGCTTGCTGCAGAAGCCAGCAAGTGTGTAGATTTCTAAAGTCAACTTAGCCTTAAAACAATGACGTCTCGGTTCAAAACGTGATGCACGGGAATGAATTTGCGGCAGTATGATGCCATCCTCAACCATCCTTGTGCCATGTAGCTCTCAACCCTGACAACGTGCATTGTGGCCTATGTTGCCATTGTACCATTAATCCATGGTTACTACCACCTGTACAACTAAGTGAGCCGACCATGCATCTGCAAAAGGCACCACTGGCATAGAGCGCCTGCAGTCTAGTTTAGCAGGCACAAGTGCATTAAAAATCTTTGCATCATACCTTCCATGCTGAAACCTTGTTGCAGTGACACGTATCATTTATCGGAGTTTTCGTGCACAACATTTACACACTGTGCATTAGTCCAAAATGAAATGGGCAGTGCACAAGACAATGAGCCACGTCAGTCCACCTGCAACATTTAAGCTAGATACTCTTAGCTACTCTGCGCCTCTGCGGCCACTCTGAATAATGTTCTCTGCACTAAGCTTGTACTGCCTTTCCATTGCAGTGCCAAATATCAAGCATTCACAGCACCTTGGACTGTTTTCAGACAAATGGCGCCTTGCAGCTTTCTCACAATGTGCCCACCAAATGCATCACACTATGCGATACTTGGGCAACTACAGCTAAATGCTGTGATATGTGAAGCTGAAAGTGGTGCGATGGACTGCTTAATTGATGAGGAATACATATCACAGGAGTTGCATTAACAAATGGTGTCAAGAAGTCTACACAGCAATGCATAAAGTGATCAAGTGGCAAACATTGGAAATAAGTGTGGATGACTCACTATTACATCGAGTCCATGTGGTATGTGGTGAAAAAAATTACATTGGCATTCATTTTGCTGCACAGAAATAGCACTTCAGCAGACATCAGGTGTAGCATTTTTTCTGCTTATATGCTCGCTGCAAGGATACCATTGCGGGTTAGTTGTTTTGGCATGTCAGAAAGGAACAGTGCAGACACAGAACAATGAAGGTGAACCACATGGGAACTGGCGACAGCACCTGTGTCGTTCACCTTCATCGTCCCGTGTCTGCGCTTTTCCTTTTTGTAAGCACTGACAAGAGCTTACCCTGTCAGCCAGTGGCTCAGGGACATCTTTCCGAATTTGCGCTATGTATCGCACAACATTTGACACTAAACTTCCAATATGCAGGAGTTCTGACCTATTGCAACAAAGCAGCCCTGAGAAGCAAAGCCAACATTACAGGAACATGGCAAGGATGGTTACTTTTGCTTTGGGAGGAATGGCCTCTCGCATCCACTGGTACCGAATAATTAGCAGGAATTAAGTAATAAACTGACACTTATCCCTGGGGTCCTCGGAGGACAGCTGTTTTCTTTTTTATACCCATTGTTTCGTTATATGCTCACCTATAATAACAAGAATGAGCTGCAGTTCAAGAGGTGTTTACACCCGGCCCCTGACAGGAATAGCGTTGACTCGGAGGTGTCGTGGCACAATTCAGCCACTGCGCCGAACTCATGAGCTGTTGATAGCTTTCGCGCCGCGACACGCCCAGCAGCGATCAACTTGCCATGCATTGCTGCAACGCTGGCGCCAGCGTCAAATCCGCGTTTCACGCATGTTTACACACAAAGTTCAGCCGAAGGTGGCACCAAACAGCGCCCATGATGAATGAAAAGCGATTTCAAAGCGCCCGTCACCTTGAAGAGGCCGTGAACAAACGAAAAACGCGGCTTGTTTTCACTGGCACCGAATTCCACTCATTTTGCGCAGGCAGTCGCACAACAGGCCGTTGGCCAGAGAAATCGGGCGGCTTGTATTGATCGCATTCGCCCCGTCAATGCCAACGGATCGCTGCACGACGACACAGATACGGGGCAAACCGCTGCGTGCAACATGCATACACTACAACGTACACATTTTTTTTTTACCTCGATCAGCCGAGCTTCGTCGGCGGCTTCCATGGCTGCGGGCCGTGATTGCGAGCGCAGGATGGAACGAAAGCGAGAAGGAAAGAGGAAACAGCGGATTGTGACGATACCGGTCGGTCTTTATCGGGGAACAATAGGGCGATGCTGCGATGCGAAGCGGGCGAGCGGCGCGCAATCGTCGCAGATGGTTAAGCACGTGAGTGCGACGCGCTTCTGACATCGCCTGCACGGCACACAACAAAATACCTGCGGCAGGCCGTCAACGTCCCGACGCTTCCGGCTCAAGCGCGGTGGATCAAACTTGACGGGCGCGGCGCTCCGCCCCAGGTCGGCGTAGGTCGACGTCGGTTCCATCAGGCAGATGTACTCGTTCACCGATTCCGAATCACTGCCGAGCATAAAACAGCCTGTTTTAATAGCGATATCGGGCGGTTCTCCCGTTCGCCATCGAGATAAAAAGAAACTGCTTACTGTCAATCCATGCAGGGAGGGGGACGGAAGCAACGTTAGTCCCCATTGGACTCCCAAGATGGCGTACGTAAACTTCCGCCTCGCGTGGCCGCATCCGGTTTGGTGGGAATCCGCTTCAAGCCGGCCGTAGCCAAACCGTAGTCAGAAGGCCATGGAGTTTGTTTACATTCTTTTGAATGACACACTATGCGAAATTGTTCGCGGACTTTGCATTGCACGGAGTTCTGTGCAGTAAATATGCATGCTCTTGCAGCCTCGACATTGTTTCTCACCCTAGCCGAGCTTCGCTACCTTACCCGCAGACAAATAAATCTACAAAAACGCCTCGAGCATCGTTGAAAACACTGGCGAATAAATGCAATGATTTATTGTAGAAACAAAAAGCTGAGAGAGAACATAGAGATGGAACCTGTTACAAACAACGCAAACAGGTTATCCACCTTAAATAGCGACGAAGGTTACCTCGAGTGATCAGAACATTTCACAGAGCTTAACGCTTCGATCCGCACCGAAAACACTCCGGCGGTGGGACTACGTCGGGACCAAACCTCCTTGGTCGGGACGAATATGTGCAAGACTAGTTCTTCGCAGAAAGGAAGACAGGCCCATGTTTGATATTTACACAATTTTATTAACCTAGCGACGCGCAGAACCGCATATACAAAATGAAGCCATGCTTATGT
Organism: Amblyomma americanum; assembly: GCA_030143305.2. Classification (NCBI taxonomy): domain Eukaryota; kingdom Metazoa; phylum Arthropoda; class Arachnida; order Ixodida; family Ixodidae; genus Amblyomma; species Amblyomma americanum. The sequence continues at coordinate 48,828 of JARKHS020009810.1, forward strand.
ACAACATCATACAATAGATACAGGAGGACCCGCAGGGGGAGGCAATGTGTAGAGTTATGTACAAAAATGAAGGTAAATACATGATCGACAAGAATCTAGGGCGATCGCGATTGGCCCTGCACACGACGAAACCTCGAAAAGATAACATTCTGTTGGGTATTTTCATTACTCCCTCCGTATTACGTCTCAAAACACTGAAAAAGCATACCCTACCTACACTGTACATACAACATTACAGACCACCATACGCTGAACGAGGTTCGGAAAGCCTTTTTTTTTAGTTTTTTTACACCAGGTACCATGTGAAAGGTGTTACTCTAAGCAGAAGCACATCACCACTGAGAGAAATCACACCTTGTACCGACAACGAACAACGCATGCTCACAAGCACGACATTGCAGGCGAGAGCATAACGACAGCGGTGTCTTGGCATTTGGAAGTCGTGTAAGAGAGGACCTAGTTATCATGAGAAGGCAGTGCCACAAGTAAAATACGTCAAAACCACAACCTAGCGATTCTCGACACAAACTCTACGTGCCAACTAACCGCGTTTCACTTTTAGGCTTACGCAGTCAGATGTATTAACATCCACTCGGGTGGAACCACAATTACACCATGATGTGATGTCCATTGACAGATCAGCAGTTAACATTGTGCGTGGAAACCAGACAGTAGCCATCAGACTGTATAAGATCGCCATTTGCAAGAAAAAGTGCCACTGTGCTAAAGAAAAAAAAGATTGTAGTTGTAGCACGATACAAAGGGGAAGATTTGAACGGCAGGCAGCAAGACGACACGATGACAGGCCCGCCACTTATGGAGTCTTCATTCAAAATCTCCACTCCAACCATCTTTTCTGTCATTCCACCTGGTGAAATAACAGCATGATTAACTAACAGCATCCTAACCACGATGAAAGACACAAACCAGCGCACCTACGATGAGAGCAGTGCCTCTCAGGTGCACCAACTGAAGTGAGGAGGAGGGCAGGCCTACCTGCAGCAACACTGGCGGTACTGCGCCCAAGACACCCACCTGGCCAGAGTCTTGTGCTACATTGATGAGTGGAACTTGTAACAGTCGTGACGCGGGAACGACGGCAGTAATTAACATGGAGTTCAACCTCCCCTGGGTAATGTTCGCTACGGAGTTGCACAAAAGGCAGTGACGGCTTCAAAGAAAAGAAAAAAAAAGTGAAGATGGGAAAACTTAGTTAACGTTCACCTTAATTTAGAAAAATGATTACAAAGGAAAGCTACCTATAGTTTCTTTTTCACAATCCTGCAGCTCTCTTCGGTCACACACTCCCCACAATTCAGGGGTTCTTAATCCTTCTAGCCTGAACAATCCCAACAGTTTCGAAAGGTGCCTAAGAACACTGTGTGTTTCGTGCCTATCATGCATGCAAAAGCACGGTCCCTCAAAAGAATGACAGAATTCGATTATTAAGGCTGGCTGTACAAAGAAACAGTCTGCTATAAGCAATTACAGTGTGATCAGACCCAAAATAAAGTGTCTAAGGGAAAGACAAGGCTGCAGGGGTTGAAGTATGCGAGGATTTAGTTTACTCAGGGAAACCAAAATGCCCTCCATGTGGAACACAGATTGAGAACCCCACATTCCCTTGTCGTTAAAAACCTGCTTGCTAATGTAATTGCCCTGAACACATTGGGTCAGAAGAAAAAAATATAAAAAAATAGCTTTACAAAGAAAACCAAGGCATACAAAGAAAAAAGCAGCCCAAGGCAGTTCCATAGAGAAATAGCCCTGTTCTACCCCACAGGCATGAGAAGAACGGATCTAAATAACTCAAAAGGCTTGGCAACACGAAAGGGTGCACGGGCTCCAGAGGGATCGAGCAAGTGTGACTTTTACACGCCACATTTTCTGCCTAGTTTTTCATTTTTGCCTCAAGCAAAAAAAAAACTAAAAAAAAACAGTCAGCCTTGATAGACAAGTGCTCACAGAGCAATGCCGCCAGCTCTTTGCAAGATACAGAGAACCAAGAGAGGTCTGGGAAAGCCGCATTAAACGAAAAGCAATCCGCTTCATCTGCATCAATGCAGAGCGTTAACGATACGTCTAAACAAGACAGGTGCACCACAAACACCCAGCAACAGTGGCTGCCCTGGGTCAATGGCTTGAGAGCCGATACACTGTCGGCGCTGTTGATAGTGCAACCAACTGCACTGCCATAGTTTCGTGGATCAGGTGAGGCTGCGCTGGCAGGCAGCTCAGTGGTGGCATCTGGTGTGGACAACGTGCCCTTCAGGCTTGACGAAGCGTCGGTGAAGAGTGCACCATTGCTGTGACAGTCGATCGGAGCATCGTCACTGCAAAACAGTTAAGCGCATTAACAGTTGGTTAACAGGCATACAGACCACTAGGCGGTAAACCATGGGGCAATTCAATCCTACGACCTAGAGGCAAAATGTGCACTGGAACACAAAAGTCAACGTCACACCACGGTGTATTTGACTTCTGGACATCTTGCAGATTGCAAACTTGTTGCTGGTAGTTAATTATTTGTTATTACCCATTGTTAAGCACTGTCCTGTTGCTCGCTACTTAAGTCTCTGTCTTTTGCACTCTGCGTTCCCTAAGATATCACCACACTAACTAGACCAACTATCTACCCTGCTTCTGCTGTCACTGCTGCCTCTACTGTCCTTTACAGTATTTGCTGTCTTTTTGGCACACCCCAGCAACAAAGAAACAACAATATATTTTCACTGCTTTCCTGCACAAGAATAACAGCCAGTGCCACGGCCCCCTACACCACATGACCGCAGACAGCGCATACTTAACACCATATGCTCCCCAAACCATATGGGCTCTTATAGCTATGCCACACACAGATAACATTCTCACCAGCTAGCAGGAGCACACAGCAAAAGTTATATGTGTCAAGGGACAACCTACCGAGGCAAAAGTCCCTTATACAACTATGCTGTACCCCACCAATTTTCTGGATGCCAAAAATTTGGATAGAGTGGTTATTCAATGAAGCTTAGGCGAGTTAGTCGTACAGAAAATTCTTAAAACAGCGCGAACAAGACACGGATGCAGAGAAGGGACATACACATGAGCGCTGATCTCGTATTTGTATGCCTTCTCTGCCTCCGTGTCTTGTTTGCGCTGTTTTAAGATTTGGCTAGTCGGGCAGCTACACAGAACCTTTCACAGCACCACACGGTTATCAAAGGGTTTCGTGTTATGGGAATGTTTGATCCTTGAGAATCTTTTTCCCATTCCCTTCGTGTGCGAAAAATTGGATGGAAGTGTAAGCGCGAATGGGAATGGAGCAACGTGAGGGCACTCACTGCAAGGTGAGGCTCAAAACAATGAAAAGCAAATCATTTGCCACATCGCACCACATATCTTACACGATGCTTTAAAAGCAAAGAAGCAGGTCAGTGCGAATTTTTCGCCTCCCTCAGCAAAACTCTGTCCTTGGGCATTTAGAAGGAAGAGCCGTGCATACCAGCACCAACTATACACTATTTCCACATCCATGCACATAAGACAATAAACAGTGTGATGGCTTCAAAAACAACAGACCTGGCCAAATATCCCTATGAGGGACTTGGGTAAAAAAAAAACTGCACCCGAAAGAATCTGTGGACAAAAGAAATATTCCAAGGGTGCTGCACCCTTGCCTAGACCCGTGGCTCTCAAGCTGTGGATGGCCATAAACCCCTCAAAGCATGCACAGAAAGAACTAGTATCAGTTTTCTCGCCTTCCAATGAGCCAAAGAAGCGAAAGTTGTATAACACTTCATTTGCTCCTCCGCCTTTCCCTCGACAAGCTAGCGGGTGAGACCAGATTTAGTCAAGACACGCTTGTGCAAGTATCAGATGACTCAATTGTTACCAATTCGCAGTCTATGATCCATGAAAAATACAGCGAAGCACCCAAATAGGCAGAAGCAGTGCTGCTCCCAGGCAGCAGCGCTTGTTCCGTTCCAACAAAATGCACCGAAGCTCTCATGACGAACCTCCCCCGTGAATCCATGGGACGGCACTGTTGAGAGAAGCACTGTACCCCCACACTCACCTCCTGCGGAGGAAGGGTGGCAGCAGCGGAGGCCCGCGCGGAGGAAGGCGCCGCGGCGGCAGAGGCCGGCGGTCACTTTCCCCGCTTGGCCCAGTCCTTGGGCGTCCAGTGCAGGCACTTTGGGTCGATGCGCAGGGGCCGCTTAAGGGCAGCCCGCTCGTATGCCTCCACCACCTCGCGGGTGAGAGTGATGATGTATTGGCCCTTGTAGTAGTTGATCAGGTTCAGGTACTGCAGCGTCGATATCACGTCCTCCTTCTTGATGCTCGTCAGCTCACTCATCTCACTGCACACACACGGGAACGGGCACATGCTTCACTCACCGCCACCGCTGTCAGCCACTGAATGCAGGAACAATCTGCAGCACTTCCTTCACACCGAGTCACTTGGAAAAGCTATGTGAAGTCAGAAGAGGAGCTTTTTTGATACACACGACGTTGACAGGACCAAAGCAAGAATTTGAATAAACAGGGAGTTTCAGCTCATGGGATTCCACTGTGTACGTCAAGCTGTGCCACAGAAGCACAAACAAAAACATGCACACCAGAGCCTGTCAGCTACTCTCAAGAACAAGCACCCAGTTCTTTCCTCTTAGCTATTATAGTGCATTCATTCCTAGAAGCCTATGGTGCGCATTCTCTCCCCTGTTCCAGTGTAGGCAACAGAACCACTAAGCCTGCCACTTCCCAGACTACGAAAATGATCAGCAGATGGGTGTGGCACTGACTGGATGGTAATCTGGGGCTTCTCGCCAGCCTCAGAGGGGGCCATGTTGATCATGATCTCCAGGATGGTCTCGGACCAGTAGGACCGGTACGACAGCAGCCCCAGGTCAGACAGCGGCTTCTCAGGAGAACCCGTCTTGCCCTCAAACTTGGACAGCTCGTAACCTGCACAGCACGGGGAGGAAAAGGCATTCTAGGGAGGAAATCAACTAAGAGGCAACACCCCCAATTCACACCATGTGCTTTTGAAAAATCACACAACTTGATGCTTTTACATAAACATCACTTAACGGGGTGTGTAATTTTTGTGATGGCATTTGCGTGGATGCCTCATGATTCAGCTGCTCTGCAAACAGCGGGCGAGACAACTATAACTCCATGGATGAAACAGCACCACACAACTTTTCAAACCCTTTTTCTTGCCTTCTTTTTTTTTTCTATCACGGCTGCTTTCTGACGACCTCACATGTTACAGAAGCCTGCCACCTGGTTTGCGCCCACACATTAATGACTGCACTCTACGTCCTATCATCAAAACAGCACCAACAAAAGGCCTGTGGCTGAAACAAGACATGCAAATCGTCCATTTGACTTCAAGGTAGTTAATGATATAGTTCCTGAGGAAGCCAAGCTGGGAAGTCAGTGAATCCACTCGACTTGGAGCAGAATAATGCTCGTGTCAAAAATGCAAGGACAAAGCTTGGCACAGTCAGTGCATGTTGTGTGCGGAACTACTGAGTGCACTTACGTGATTCGGCGCAGTGATGTGCGTGATTTGACCACACACGTGTTCATACATCTGCCTTATCAGATACACAGTTGGCGCCTTGCATGAGCGGGTCAAAGCAGTGCTGCCATGCAATGCTGCTCCTTGCAAACCATTGCACAGACCATGTGGCACACAAGCTCAGTCAGATGACTCCAGATGGAAATGTTTTGGGATGGGATAGCCTTCCAAGAACCACTTACACCTTGTAAAGGGACACTAAAGCCAAACTGAAGTTGGCCCGCACCGATAGATTACCACGTTATCACGACACAGACCTTACTTTCAGTGAAAACAGCTTTTGTAAGCTAGAGAAGCCCAAAAAACCAAAGACAGATGTCGCCCCCGCAGGCCAATTTCACAAAATAACCCATGGTGAACAGACACAGCTTTTCGCGTGCGCGGATTCCAGAGGCTTGGCTGCACCACCATTCACTTCTAAACGGTGTTAACTGAGCCCTCTTCGGTGTAGACATCACAAGTCTGAATCAAGTGGCGAGAAAACTTTTAATTGCAATTTTCTCACCAATAAATGTGACCTTTGATGTAAGAAAAACATCAAATGTACCCGCAAAAAAAAAAAAAAACAGAACCACATGATCAGAAAAGAGGAAAATTCGTACACAGAATTTACGCAAATCTGTATTCAGCTGACGCAGATTACTTCTGGCTGCGCGCCAACGTTGACGTGCGACGTCGACGCATGTGGCGCAACTGGCGATTGTGACATCGGTAAAGGTACAGGCGGCGTGCCACCGCTCACTACTCACGGCGCGCACCCCGCAACAGGTGATCCCGGCATCAGTGATGTACGGGCAGCGAGTACTTGGTACTAGACGGTGTTCATAACATCTGAATTCCTGCCCAATGACACAGTGCACTCTGGCCAGAGCAATTTACGAATTCGTATATTATCCAAAAATTCGTATCAACTGGGGTAGTATCATAGAGATTCTACTGTACTCGTATATGCTCATGCTCAGGGACGGAACAGCTGTTAGGTATACTGGTGGGCCCACAGGAAATGGGACCAAGTACTCACTGAACTCAATCAGCAGCTTGCCAAAGCCTTTCCTCTGGTACGGTGGCAGTGTCAGGATACAGGCCACATTGTAGTCCTCTGTCGACTCCTTCTCCTGCAAAGTCAGTGCAAGGGGTACACAAATATAGGCATTGCCCGACACCCGACAACAATTCTCTCTCTCCATTCCATTTGTGCGCCAGCCTCACCATCCCACTGTAAACAAGACGGTACACATCAAAACCACAGAATGGCAACCTTATCCGCAGGTTCACAGCATTTTGAAAATGCTAAACTTGCTAACTTGCACGGCGTAGCAGCACTACATTTCAACACTACCAAAGCCACACCTGGCAACAGCTTGTGATGATAAGCAGCTCAGGGCTTCAGAACTACCAATTGTGATAGTTCAGGCTCCAACATTCTCCATAGCATCTATGATTAAACTGCAGCCAGTGACTTTGAGGTAACTCTTCTGACTGCACAAGGCAAGGCAGCAACTGCAACACGCACAAAAATCTGGGATGCTGACTTATGCTCAGTGCATGCAACTAGACGCATTCAAAAGAGAACATTTCAGAAGAGGTCAGTGACAACCAACACCAGTATGACGTGCAGGCCCCTTCACAAAGCCGATGAGTGCCATACACAGTTTACAAACTATACAACAGTAGAAACGGAGCACAAAACACCACAATATACAAGATGGAGAAATAGCTAAGTTACAGAATCGTGCTTATACCTCAATTTTCTTTGTGCAACATCTTGCACAGCACCATTTCAGGTCCCCTGTCTTAGCTGTCTTTTTGTTTTGTTTGTGCAATGACAGTGCAAAGATAAAAAGAGACAATAATGAATGCCCCCAACTAACACACTCATATATTTTACTTACACTGGTCGAGAGTCTCACAAAATGATATTATGACAAGTTAAGAGTAACTGACGTGGGGCAGAGGCCTCCGTTCGGCCATTATGAGGAGCACAACAAATGCAGCTCTGACTGAAAGTGACAGCAAAGAGGTAGGGTAACGGCAAAGTACCTTGGAAAAGTAGCCTACGAGGTGGTACCCACGGCTGTCAACCTCGGTCATGACATAGAAGAGAAACGGGTCTGTGTCGTAGTACAGTGTCTTGTGGTCCAGGAAACACTTGGCCAGGAGACAGAGGTTCTGCGCATACATCTGCAACAGGGACCGCACTCATCAAGGTCAAGGTCATACATGCTCTCTGCAAACATACAAACACGACAAAAGCAAACGAAACAGCTTGCGCCAATGATTCCTTGGCTATTTGGCAATGAGAGGATAACACGGAATGCCAAATTTTTTAGTCACAGTGCTGTGAGAAAACACATTTACATGTGAGCACTGTGCTCTTCTGTGACACAAGGAGAGGCCGGACGCGACATTCTATTCCGTTCATGCTGTCAGAAACAGTGCGAGAAAGCAAACCTTGTTTTTGCGGCCGTCGATTTCGAAGAAGGAGTAGTTTCCCTTACGGTAGATCTCATTCCCGGGAGGGTGCTTGAGCGTACATTTGGCCTGGTGGAATGAAAAAGGGAACACACGGAGCCGTTAATACACAGCAGTATCACGAGGTAAAATACCAAAAGCCCGCAGGTATAATGAAGTGAAAGGAAGCCATGCAACTTGTGTTAGAGAGTTTTTTTTTCTCACCAGGTGTCTCTTGAGGCAGGTTCGAGACTTTGTGTACTTGAGACAGAATTCGCACAGATAAATGCATGAGTTGACTAGTTCCTGAAAAAGAAGAGTGCAAAAGAGGATGCAGAGTGGAAAAAGCTCGTAGTCCATAGTGACATGCAGAAATTTGCACGCCACAAGCAGGGCAGGCATTTTGAAGTCCTGCCAATTCGAAACACTGGTACATGTGTTTACATGTATACCATGTACGTGCATGCAAGCCCCTAACTTGCCAAAACAAAAGGTAAGGTCTTACCCCAGTCACCGTTTCTCACAGTGAAAACTTTAACCGTAATAATCCACCTAGCACACAGTGGTTTCTCAATACCTTTTTCAATTGTACAGTGATCGTGCATGGTGACTGTTTCCCAGAGCTTGAAAAAGCATAACTTTGCACACTACCTTCCCACAGCTTTCCAACAACGCGATACTGTTTCAGCAGCACTAAATAAATACAAAAAATGCTGCGTGTGTCAATATATGCGAATAAAGCCAACAATGTCCTGAGATAATCTGTGAAAGTCTTCAAGCCCAGTAAGTAATCCAAACTGCAAATTTTGTGTGCGCTGCAGCGTGCTTTCCAAAAAAAAAAAATCTAATGCTGGAAGAAGATGGACGGGCACCCGTACCTGCGGGTATGGGGAGAAGTACCATGGCCGGATGCGGTTGCGGCCCAGCTCGATCATCTCGATGTTCTTCATCCGGGTCACGATGTCATCGTGGTGGGCCACCATGCTGCCCGTCGAGCGCGGACAGGGTGTCGAAGAGTCTTGGGAGTCCTGTGTTGCCACCACCGGCGGAGAGGGCTTCGCAAATAAGCGTGCTAGTCCAAACTCGAACACGCCCGCCTCTATGAGTCTCACACTACGTCATTGTCTTTAACATGGGCTCAAGCCTCCTCTTCAAACACAACCCGCAAAGATCCTGAGCACGAGTCTATGTGCTATTGGGGCCAAATGAAAAGTGAAACAGACAGCAGAGACCTGAACACAAAAGCGAGCATAATAACTGAAGCACAGAAAGTGCATACGTGGTTCAGAAACCACTTTCAAAAACAGTCAGCAACCTTTTGTAACTTTTGAAATGATGAATAATCATGCAAATGTTTGATGTCCCCCAAATATCTTCGTAACTCAACTGTACAGTTCACATTTCACTTGGCCCCCATGATACAATGAGGACAGAACAGCTGAAAACACAAACACACAATGCACAAGCCCCACTGACCCCAAACGTGTGCTCCTGCTGTGTACATGCTACAGTCATTCAGCAGAAATAAACTAAGGCAATAAGCATAGTTCTGATTCAGCAGAATGAGGCGAAGTTAGTCAGTGGGCCTGACCGAATGTGCAGGCATGCACGTGAACTTCTTACGCACCCACATGGAGCAACAGCAAAAGAAAAAAAAAAGAGAAATGGGGGACAGAGGGCAAAATAAGAGAACTCACTTCGTTTTCTGTGGCAGGAAATTTCCTCTTCCTTCCAGCAGCTTTCTTTGGAGGAGCTCCATTCTGTAGAGAAGAGGACAACATTCAATGATTCAACAAGAGTTCCGACACTCAACCTTCCGTTTGTTCTCTCGTTTTTGCTTTGGGTAGTACAGTAGAACATCACTAATAGATTCCTTTGTCAAATGGCGCAGAAATGAACGCATTTATCTGAGGAAAGGTATGGACGAAAGCATCTTATTTTGAAAAATGTAACGGTGTAATGAGGTACAGAAGCACTTATTAGCGATTTCACTTGAATAAAATGGCGATCAGCATTTCTTGGCACAGATTCTCGACAGCTCTTTTCTTAGTGCTTGCAGAAATTAGTCTGCATATGCATTGTCTTAAGCATGGAAGAACATTTACAACACATCCGGTCCATTGACGGCAATGGCGAAAGTAACCAACATCTTTTTCTTGTTTTAAATACTTCGCCACTTTGAATACTTCGCACCAATGTACTGCGGAGAAGCCACTGCGCAACAAGGTGAAAGTGCGTAAAAAGACAATGGGGTAATTTTGTGACAAACGCAAACTCTCGTTAATTTCAGTAATTGCTACGCAACAGCCAGTGCTTTCTGTCGGGCGACACAGTGGTCTGTCACACATACCTCAAAACAGCGAACATGTGCTTCGCTCTTACACCATTTCCATTCTGCTATGAGACAGGTGCCTCACCATCCTGACAGGACAACAAAACAGAAAACTGGCAGTGCTACTGTGAGGTCTGCCATGCACCACTCACCTCCTTGATGGCTTTGCTAACCTCGGGCGTCCTAGCCTTCTTGCTCCAAACCTCAGAGTTCTGCACACAAGGAAGGCAGAGATAAGGATAAAGAGAAACGGGCAAACAGCAAAGTATGAGGCGCACTAGGCCCTGACCATACAGAAGCAGCAGAGATGCCAAAGCCAGAGCGAAAGCCAAGACGCGGCGATCTACCAGTGTCCACACGAGTCCGCATTAAACAATATACGTCACACCATCTCACTGCTCCATTTCTTATAAGACAGGAGTAATAGATAAGGCAATAGGCGCTAGACAAGTGTTGCAGTAAGTAGTAGCACTAGCCACCAGTATCAGATAGGTATTTAATTACACTGTACACCTAGTAGTGCGTTCTGCAATAAAATCTTTCAGTGACTCAGAAACACTGCAAATCTGAGAAGCAGAAAAGATAACATGCCTCTGCAAACTTTTTTTTTCACACCTGCTCACTGCTAAGCTTTGCCAAGCCCGAGATTGCACACGCACAAAATGTAGCACGGAATTCCTTTCTAGTTTTACAAGCAGCAAGCTGGAATCAGCAGGCGCATCCAATTCGTCTAGCTTTCAGTATAACACTTGATCACGTTGAGAATTAAGTAGGTGCCAATTGCAGCCTACTATGGCACCAAATTCATCTTGCTCTCAGAGCGAGATACAAAGGAAAGGCTTATCAGGACAACATTTAACATCCAGCACTCACACAGAATCAGCTGGAACAGGGTAAAGACAGTCGCTCCACTCAACAAAAAGTGTCCTGACAGCAGTACGAGCCCAGCGTAAAACAAGCAAAATGTGTATAAATAAAGCAGAAGCCCATTTTCAGTGCAAACAGTCGCCACATGTAGCTGCTGTCATACCTCTTTGACAGCGACGGACGGGGGCGGTTCACCGGGCGATTTCTCGGCCCACGATTCCGAGCTGGCCGCGGGGAGGGCCTTTTTCAGACCATACGTAAACAGAACAGAACCAGGGAGCAAAACAACCAGCAGTCAAGCAAGAAGGGGCATCAAGAGGGGAAAGAATATTTTTGAATATAAAAATAAACCAAAAGGGAAGGATAGGAGGACAATAAGTATAAGAATGCCAAACGGGGGAAAAGCTACCACTACTGCAAGGTCTCTTTCTTGTGACCACGCTCCTCGAACATACCTCTCGATGTCAGCCAAGAGGTCAGCTCCGACATTATTCTTAACTTTCCATCTAGTGCCACAGCATGTTGCCGCATGGCTGAAACTGCTTTTGTGGCTTAAATCTCTTCAACTGACCACACTGTCCTTCGATAGTACGCATGCACACTTTCCAATGCACGGTATCACGGAAATTTAAAGAGCTGTCTGCGTGTCATTGACTCGCAAGTGTCCTTGCTCAGTAACAAAAAAAAAACCATCAAGAAAAAGACTGCACTCAACCCAAAAGGCACGGTGCATGTTGTTACTGAGCAGTACGGGTGACCAGGACTGAGACACCCGTCACTCGGCATGTTCTCGCACACGGGTAAAAGCCACAACATTCCTCTCTCGTTTTGGCGAGCCTTGCTTGGATGGCTCTGAGCATGATCAAGACCAGACATAAGCCTGAGCCAACTGGCAGCTGTCATATCACAAGTCTTCCAGACTGTTCACAAAATAGCATCAAGCGAATCTTCCAAGTCAGACTGCCCACACACACACAGAGGTGTACAAACTGAAAGGCTGCTAAGTGGGATTGGCATGGTCCAGACAGTAAGGTGCCTCGCACCCTGCATGCAATGTCTCCCAAATTTGCCATGACACCAAAGCCTTTCTCTTAACTATTCACATCGCTTGTGCTTGCAAGAAATGAGAGGATGTGCTGGTTACCTCTTTGATCGCACCCTTGGCCTCTGCTGCTGGTGACTTCTGCGGCCAAACGTCCACCTGCGAATTGCCATCAGGCTTTCAAACACCCGGAAGCACTGTTATCGTCATCACACAGCCATTCTTTAAAGTCATGCACACTTCAATAAGCAAAGTGCTCTCTCTGACACCACCCTTTACAACTGCTCTTCTTACATGTTTTTACCAGAGTAGCCATTTTCAAGAGTCAACCCCCCAGTGCCTAATCGGCACGTCACGCAAAATCACACAGTGTGTCTCAGCAGATGGCGCCAGTGAACACCACGACTTAAAATAGGAGCAATGCCACTGTTTTATACTTACACAAGCTTTTCGGCTCTAGGAGGACAAAGAAATGACCAAATCAGTTTTCAAACATGGTCAGCGATGTTCGTGTGCATGCACAAACAATGGCCAGTCAAAGTGATCATGCTAGCATAACTCCATATACTCTATCAACATGGATTCGGACTCACATTTGGACAACAACAACAACAACAACAAAAAAGGACGCAAGCACTACATAGACAGGAAAGTCACCCATCAAACACTATGATGGGCAGAGCCCAATGCTGCTATGGAAAGTTGCTGTCAAAAGTAAAAACTTCAAGGGCTCCTTTATAGGTACCCAAAGTGCTTGAAATGCAGTAAAGAAATGCAGTAAAGACTTACAGAAACTAGTGCTGACAAGACAGAGTCATCGCTGGGAACCTCAAACATCTGCGCACAACTACCTTGCCCCCATTTTCCGTGGACATGACTTCTGTCAAGCACAAGAGACGAGTTTTGAAGCTGACAACTACCCAATGATCTTAAAAGACATGAGGCTGAGGGAACTCAAGTTGATGACTCCGATAAATGTTAATATCACTTAAAAATGGGGTCATCCCACAAGTACCCCGCTGCGCTGGCACTAGCGGACGATGTGGCCTTAGTTTTTTTACTTACAGAAGCACGAGACCGTTCCTGAGGTTGAAAACAGGCAAGGTTGAGAGCGTTAGAGAATTCACAAGAGCGCTCGCACTTGCATAGAATAAGCGATGATGTAACGAATAACGCGATTAGGAAATCGGAGATGTGGAGGCCAATTCCAACAACACAGCCTTCTACTTACACGGGTAGATCGGCGGTCCTAGGATAAAATAACGACAATGACAATAGCGAAAGTACAAATTTTTTTTTCTTCAAAGCACGATTCAAAGCCGGCAGTTTTACTTACACGAGTTGGTCTTCGATCCTACGATGACAAAGTGACAAGGCAGAAATGATTTTTTTAAGGTATGGTTCAAAGCGCTAAAATGCTAATGCTACGGACAGCACACAACAGGAGATGCAGAGGGCACGTGCGAGCTTGAGCGTGGCCACCCCTCTACTTACGCGAACACGACGGCGTTCCTAAAAAACAGTAACCAGATTTGCAAATCTCCAAGGGTTGCCTCCAAATCCTAAGCAATGAACATGGCTTCACATTGCTCAATAGCACACGATAATATTCGCTCAGTGAAGTGAGTGTAAGTCTAAATGGCACAGTCATTTTAAGGTACTTACAGGGGCCGATGATGTAGAGGGGAGGTTCTAAAATTGCACAAAAGCAAGCAGATCACAAATGTTCATGGCCACAAAGTCAAAGATACTCTTTCTTTCAAAAAAATAAAAAAGAAAATATTTTTTTTAATGCTGCATGCCACTAAAGGCAGACTGAGTCATTCCTTGATATTTACGATATTCTAGACATTTACAAATATTTAGAGCAAAAAGACTGTTCAATGGGACAACCCCAACCATTTCACAGGTTTCTCACAGCAATCAAAAGCACCTCAAAGACAAGACCAACATTGGGTGGGAACCATAGCTCACTTTCTTGGAGCCACTTCTTTTCAACTGCCCAGCTAATGCCTATTCTTTGCGAGTTCTTTTACCAAGCAGGAGCCAGCGGAAATTAGTTGACAAGAGAACTACGAGACAGGCTAAAGGCTGGAGCAAGGGTACTCACCACTGACGTTGGAGCGAGCAAATCGGGGGAGCAGGGCCGGGAGCCATTCTTGACGTCCTTGAGTGGAGTCTTGTTCTCCTTGCGCGGGAGCTGCAACTTCTTCACGTCCAGGCGCTCAACTGTCACCCATTCGTCTAGCCGCTTGTTGTCTGCGGCGCACACAGAGCAGCCAATGTTAGCGTCAACCGTCACCATCCAAAACAGTCTAAACAGACCCCCTACGAGGCCTCGTAAGAAGGGTGCAAATGTGTATCAATGCAAGGTTAAAAACATTATGGGGGCACTTAATTATCATTATTTAAAGACAATGCATCAGCATTAGGTCTTCTCCTTGCTTTTAATTGGTGCTCTGCTACTTCTGATCTTTTCTTCCATGCTTTGCCATGCATTTCTTCGCTCATTACCGGTTCTCTGCTCAACTTTACTGAGTCATTTGTAGTGGTCCTCATTTTTGCTGACTAATGCCAGGTCATTTTCATTTTTCTCTGAGTCATTCATATTCATTATCAATTTTACAGTTTATTTTTTTATGGGGGGGGGGGGGGGGGGGTGGAGGAGATAGGCTATTTCCCATGGTGGCCACCTTTCAGCCACTCCTTCCATTTTGGAAAAGCCACAGGGAAGAGCCACGTGCCAACTGTGGCAGGTGGCAAGTGTGCACAACACAATGCCACCGGACGACGACAGACACTTTTTTGTCGTGATGGGGCTTCTAATGCCAACGCATTAAAACGAGCTCAATGCAGATACAGTTGGGATGTTCATCAATACATCAATAGTACCTGCGCAGCACGGCTGCTACACATTTTGTGAAACAAGCCACGCAGAAGGGAGGTACTCACAATCGATGAAGTGAACATAGTAGAGGCATTGATTGTCAGGAAGTTCCTTGATACTCAATATCTCTGCGAGAGCTGAAAGGTACACAAGACAGGAAGGATGAGCAGACATTCCAGACATGCAGCCGTCGTTTCTGATATGAAACACTGACGGCTGTGTGGTCTGTTTATGCTCAGTCAATATTGGCACGAGATAAGACCTCAAAAGATGAACACAACGAATATATTGCTCTTGCTTACAAAGCACAAATTTCTGTTAAGGGCTCAACCTTTCTCTGTTAGCAGCTTTAAGCATGAGCTTAACAAGTGCAAAGTGAAAGGATCATAGACCCCCAATTTTAGTTGCATGTTTTCTTCTTTCAAATGGGATGTTAAACATTAGATTAACATTAGACTACATGGTTTACCACATGGTATTCATCTACGACTGCTAAATAATTTATAATTGAATTTCTTCTCGATGCTGTTTCGGCTTCATCAACCGAACAATACCTGTGATGCATAAGGAGCGTCTAAGTCACGTGAGGCGTGAAATAAGCTGCAGTATAGTGGCTGATACGTAGTTTTAATTCACAACAACGCTTATTATGCCGGCCTGCTTCAAGAC
Source organism: Amblyomma americanum (assembly GCA_030143305.2). Taxonomy (NCBI): domain Eukaryota; kingdom Metazoa; phylum Arthropoda; class Arachnida; order Ixodida; family Ixodidae; genus Amblyomma; species Amblyomma americanum. The sequence goes on from JARKHS020009810.1 coordinate 64,645, forward strand.
CTGGAATGACAACAAACGACATGTCAGCAATTATATTGCAGTTTTCTTGGGGGCCTCATATGACCTAAATGCCCCTTACATGCCACAGGCATCGTTCGGTTGACGACACTAAAACGGAAACAGCATCGAGCAGTTCAATTAGAAATTTAGCAGTTGTGGGCCAAATACCACAAGGTGAAATATAGCTCCTAATATCTAATGGATCATTTGAAAGAAGAAGACAGGCAATTAAAATTACGTTTCTATGGTCCTTGAACTCCAGATGTAACTAGATCAAAAGCATTCCAAGAAATTTTCATAGCTAGATGGCCAATATGTACAAACCCCTAATAGCATTCCCTCAGTTCCTGTTTAGGTAGCAAGAACTTTCCATCAACAAACAACATCTAAAACGGCAGCACTGTGTCAGCTAGAATAAGGATGGGAGCAAATATGAATTCTTGTTCAACTGCCATTCCAAGCTTTTTGAGAGCGCAACGACTCAACCTAGGTATTAGTTCATTCCTACACACTGCAGCGTCAACTAAAGATTGTTGGAAGCTTTAACACTTTGTTGGACACCCAATCATATTTGATATTTCCACACAGAAGTGCACATTACTTTGAGCACACCAAGGAATAAAAAGAAAAATATAACATTTCTTCTGCACGCTGTTGAAATAATACAGGAGACTGCAAGAAAACATCATCTAATCATTCCAACCCACAAGGCAATCATGGTATCTTCACGCATTAGCTGTAATCTACCTATTAACAACAAAGTGCTTAGCACTGCACCAGAATATCGTGATGTGCAGTTAACTTTAACGTGATTCTCATAGCCATGTCACAACGAAAGCTGCTAAACATGCTTTGTAACCATGCTAATTATAGAATTGATAATGCAAAAAAAAGAAATGGAGGGAACAGCCTATTCTGTCTGCAAAATCGAAGCTGCACAATACACTGAGCAGTAGCGGTTCGGCAACAGTTTACATGAATGAAAGCAGTAAATGCGAAGACAAAGCGAATGTGGAGCTGTCGTCTGCAAATGGAAAAAAATATCTGCGTCACCTCCAACACACAGAGCAACCTGAAAGATGGGCGCACGAAATGGCGACTCCACACTTCTTGCAAAATGAACAGAGCACTGCATATAACATGCAAAATAAAGCTCGATGCCTGGTCATTGCTGCGACATTGGCGTAAAGCTAGCAAAACGAAAACGGCAAACCAGCATTTCTTCAAGTACTATCTGCATCACCACATTACTGCATGCATGCGATACCGAAAAACCCTCACAGCTCGCAAAACATCAGAGGGTATTATTTAGGGAGCACAGTGCACAATCCTAAACCAAGAACTTTTTAATGTAGTTTGAACAGACAGCGGAATCGGATGCTTTCATTCAGCGTGACACTCGTAGCGTCACCTGGTGTGGCGGTGCCAAGAGCAGACGACGCGGCTGCAAGCAGACTGCTTTTCCATTTCATTCGTTATTTTCACGTCTCATTAGCACTGGAGATCCTCCAAAGAGTGCTTTAGAAAAGAACAAGCCGTCCACAACACCGACACAGTGTTGCGATTTCAGTACGGTGCACAAGATGCATTCACCGCCACACCGATTTCTTTCCGACGGCACTACAGACGTCCACGGTCGCATGAAGCGAGCTACGCTCAGATCATAGCACAGACTGACAGCCAGCTCAAATAGACGATGTGGACAGCAATCGTGAGTCACTCTCGCTTGAAAAACGACGAGCAACTTACGCCAGTCGTTACTGTTCCTCATGCGAACGGGCATCCGACATCCCTCAGTGACCTGGGGCTGGAATTGAAACCACACGTAAGCGTGACAATCGGGAACATAACAGGGGTAAGCGTCGTCACTGTGAGTACACAGCAACGAGATCGGGATCTGGGACTCGCTCCCATGCTCGTGTTTGAAGCGAAAACACAGAACCACCACAGCGATCGCGGTACACGTGCGAGGCATACAAATGTCAACAAAATCGCCAGCGCCCCTATGCGGCGCTGAGAAATCCAAAATGGCCGACTGCCAGTGAATCAACTGCGGCGAAAAGAGGCCTGCGCTAAATTGGCGCTGATGATCGCGGGCCCATGCTGCACGTCTTCGGAGCCCTTGAGAGCTTAGGTGCACGTTAAAAATACAGGATGGCTGGTGCAGGGCCGACATACCGTAGATTCGTTTGAGTTTTCATGATCAGTTGTGTCCTCGGTCATGGTGGGTCACAAACGAATGTCGAGCCGCCTTCCCATTGGTTCACAAGTGAAATTTCAACATTCAAAATAAAAACAACTTGTTTTTATTGTGCCTTAAATTTATTAAATCTAACTTTCAGTTTTAAGAGTTTAAATGTCAAAACGAATGAGGTGCAGTTAGTTCTTTCAAACGTTAATAGCGTGACGTTCGTATGCGCAGCGTTGTCGTCATTATGACGCATTTCTGTACTATGCGATGAGTCATCGTAGTAAAATTGCGCGTACACAATTTTATAACCCAATACGCGGAAAAGGTAGCAGCTGCTGCACGGTTTGACAAGGACACAATTCTAGGTTTTATTGTGTGCACTAAAGACCGTGAAAAGCTCGCCAAAGACTAGCGTTGTTCTGTGACGTCAACGTTGCGTCACTATCACGTTGTTTTTGTCTTGTCCGTAATCACTGTTTATTTTCTCTAAATCGCTGTAATAATTTGCTGTTGAAGTTCTCCTGTTATTTTATTTGCTATATTTGCTATCTATCTCAGACCACAAATAACGGGCTGTGACGTAACGAACATAATGGCAGCCTCCAGCGGTAGTAAGTGTGCTTGAATGTTCTAGCAGGTTCTAGTGCTTTCTAGCTGCGTCGCTGATAGCTATCTCGACGCTGATCAACGCCGCTTTTCGCTGCTGGATTGCCAAATCTTCGCGAGAGTTTCAATCGACCAAAGCAACGCGAAGTATGACGGAGACGTCGGATCTGTTTGCCTCGGACCCCGATTTCTGCAAGCGGTGCGGGGCCGTGCTGCCGTTGCCGGGCTACGACGACTTCGTGGTGTGCAAGTTGTGCGGCGTGAAGATCGACGTGCGGTGCTTCGATGGCCTCGAGACGACCTCCACGGTGGTCTTCAACGACCGCGCTGCCGCGCTCAAGAAGGCCGCGCCCGGGGCGGGCGCTAAGTCTGCCGGACCGCTGGTCGACCGCAAGTGCTCGCGGTGCGGCCACGAGGGCATGACCTACGCCACGCTGCAGACGAGGTCGGCTGATGAAGGGCAGACCATATTTTATTCGTGCCCCGAGTGCCTCTTCCAGGAGACGGAGAACTCGTGAACGAACCAGCGGAAGACCTGCGCCAAACATTTGTGCTCACTGAACACGTGCGCGGCGGTCCGTGCTGCGGTTTTTGGCGGGAAAGTTGTGTGCTGTGGCGAAGCTCGCTTCCCTAGGAACTCCAGCTCTGGACACGCGTCAGTGCTGGTGTTGCGTGTGACCGGCATCGAGGGGACCAAGTAATGTTGAATGCGCCGTCTCGAAATTCACGGTAGTAAAAGAAAAAATACATATTCGCGTATTGCGTTTTGTGCGTTAATTCAGTCGAGCGCGCTCCTGAAACAGTGATGCAGGTGGTTTCCCAGCTGTGGAAGCAAGAAATGGGGCCGTTCGGGAACGAATCACTGCAGATTAATGCACTGGCCATTGATTGGGAAAGTACTCCGCCCGCTTAAATTGGCGTTCCTTGATTGGGAACTCGGCAGGATCTGCATTTACAGTCGTGATGCGAAAATGAGTAACATCACGGCACAATAATTCCACTGGTGTCGTCGACATTCGGGGTTGTCAAGTGAACTCGATTTTACGCCTTGCCTCGCCGTAGACACCATGGTTTATTGGCTTAGTCGAATTTATCTGCCTTTCGAGAGTTCATAGTAGCCAGCACAAAATGTTTCACAACTTTTGGCCAATGCCATTAGGTGTTAGAACAGCCCACAATCGGCTGGTGTCACGACTACGGTATGCCTGATTGGCTGCAAGTGATCAGCCCGAGCCAGTCGTGAACCACTCTCGCAGAGAATGTGCTTCGATAGTTGGACCACAATTAGCTGGTGCAACACCACCACTGAAAATTTGTAGTGCTGGCATTTCACTTGTCGTGTTATGCAAGTACAAAGCAAACTGGAAACACAGGCATTCTGCATGCATTCGTAACAGTTCAAAAAGCACATAGCTTTTAGCATTACTGATGTCTGCATGACCTGAATTGCACAGTGTTAGTTTGCCATGCTTCTGGATTGTAGGAGGAACACGACAGAACGTGTCTGTGTGTTTAAGTCGTCATGGCATCATCCCTGCTGGATATCGTTACTCGTTACTGTTTAAGAGGTTAAAATATGCCTCCTTTTTAAATTTTGGTGTTTGAGTGTGATCTATATGTGCTCGTACATGAGGCACAAGAATATCTCAATAAAACACAAAGCAAATGGAAACAAGAGCAAAATTTTTATTGCATTCATCGATTCCTTCATGTGATCATATACATTCGAGCGATGCATAGAGTAAAAATATTTATTTCTACTGATACTAAAAATCAACAGGAAAACAAATGCTGATCAGGACATCGATCAATTCCTTTCACTGTATAGTAACAGAACTTTCACAGATGCTTTGTTATGATAAAGGCAACCTGATGTGCAACCCGTGTATGAGAACACACATTGGATGTGCATCTCAACCCTTGCTTCAGGAGTACAAAGCAATGTCCTTTCTGAGATACCTTTAACCATTTATAGCTAGCAGCATCAGAAAAAGATTAACACAATTTAGTGGTGACTGCTGCGAAATGACTCCCACACGCAGCACTGTGGTTCACAAGAGCGCAGAAAGTCGCCACTTGCAAATATTTTTTTTTTCCGCCCGCTTGGTTGTTGATCACTTGTGTTAATCTTTTTCTGCTGAAGCTGTACCGGCATCATATGCCCAGCCAATGAGTGTCATGAACACAGAAGCAGCAGACTTGACAGATCTTGCTCTGCAAATAAGATTTACGGCGCTGTAGCCATAGAAGACAATTAAGCCTGATGAAAGATGTACACAGATTTCCAAAACCAGCACAATCGGCAATTAAAAACATAGCTGCTCAATCACTGGCCCGCATGCATTTGCAAATAAAGCTATCAATGCATAAATGATAAACATTTTTAGTACGCAACACATACCTACTTGTAGCACACGTGGTTAAGCACCAATGTTGTATTTCATGCTGCATTTTTCACATTTTAAACAGGACAAGTTAACGAGCTGTGTTTGTAAACAATACTGTCTGCAACAGACATTGGAAGATGGTGAGAAAGCTTTTAAGATGGAGCATGCAAACTGGATCGAAAAGGTGCTTTACAATAATGAGGTGGTGGCTGAATCTGAACCAAAAGTCCCTAGAAGAAATAATCAACCTGAACCTAAACAAAATGTCCCAATCAGAAACAACACAATCTAGCCTTTAAAGTGTAAGCACCTTCAACAAAAGCCATGACCCAAAAAGCAGTCCCAGGAATGTTACTGCGCATCTCAGAAAATCCACATTTCCTCTAAGTGAGCATTACTCTGACAGAAGACTGAAATGTCGTCAGTAGATAAGGAAGCAAGGAACTCCAAAGTTTAAAAACGTTTTCATGTAAATGAATAAGCAAGCCATATTCCAGCCCTTTTGGACAGCACCATTTTTATACATTTCTTGTGCCAACTTATCTTGTATCACTTGCCACAATCAATTCTAATGGCAGCAACCATTCAAGATTCACGGCACCTTGGCTCAACCTTACTAAATATTTCAGAAAAAAAAACATAACATTTCATTTCTTTACCTACCAAGCTTCACAACTAATTCAACAGTAAAGTAAAGATCTGAGTGAGTGCTTTAACTTCCAGCACAACTACCAGGGTCCAAAGGACCAGGTGCGCTGGACTCTATAATAAGTCCCAAAGGACAAGTGGGCTTTGCGCACTCCACCCAGATCCCAGTTTGCACCTTTAGTTTAAGACAAAGAATCTAGCAGGCAGTCTTCATCACAGCAATTTTATAAGCCAGGAGACACTGCTGAGAAAAAAAAAACATAAAAGAAAAGGGTGCAGCGTATATGGAGGACGTCTTGAAAGTAGTTTTACAAAGCCCAGTTGATGGGACGACAATGCTTGCCATCAGTTCCTCGAGCGATAAAGTGACGAAAAGCTCTTCACTCCTCTTCGCTCGAGCTCGAGCTGCTGCTGCTGCTACTCCACCCCTTCCAGCCATGCTTGTGCTTGTGCTTGAACATCTTCTTCGGCTTGAGCTGCACACGCAATGGAGAAAGGTGAGAGCGACTTGACGGCAGCACAGCGATCTCAGCAATGTTTGGTCAGCGAGACCGTAATGACTGTGACTGAAATGCACAGCTGGAAAGCACAGATTATTCTGGGGCAGCACCTGCGGCTTCGAGCGAGTGACAAGATGTTCGATAGCTGGCAGCTTCTAAGTTCGAGGCCATCAAAGTGCAGTAATAACTCGAGATGAGGCCCTAGACAAACCACGTGAGAAAAGACGACTCTGCTGCTCCAGGAGCCAGTGTTATAAATCTGGGCATGAGAAAGCCCGTGTTTTCTATGACCAGGAATTCATGCAGACAGCACAGTAATGTATTTCCGTAAGCGAAAATTTCAACATGAATAATGTAAATGGAATTTATAACTTGTTTATGTGCCTTCAAACTCCCAACAGATACACTGTTCCAATACTTCTCACAGTAAATGGAGCTTGTTGCCAGAACTGCAACTTGCAGCTGTAGAGTATGCTCGTGTTTTATGTAGTGCTACTTCGTAACCGCGTGAGGGTTCAACACATTTCATGACAATAGGAAACCAATGATCGCATAGTTTCTTTTCTGTGTCACCATCATTCTCATAATTCTTTATAGAACACGCACGGTACTTGAGGCTGGAGTTCATGACAAGAAGGCCTAGAATGACAAGCAAAAATGGCACATCTCGTCACAAGCCCTTATGGTGCACTCGCCGACTCTTGCTTGCTTCACGCAAAAAAAAAAAAAAATGGACAGCTCCGGATTAATTTCTACCACCTGATGGTTCTAATGCAATGCCAATTCACTTCAACTATCAACGTCCACTGACATAACGTAGCAGCCAGGATTCGATCTCGCATCCTTGGCGTCGACAGTCGAGCGCCACGGCCACTTAAGCCACCATGTCGGACATCGAAGAAAGAGCAAAACAGCATGCATCATAGCTTGACATGCAGGTCGGCACGTAGTCTTGTCTGCACAGTTTTCAAATATACGAGTATGTTTGACTAGTTAAAAACATTAACTGCCAACAGGCACAGACTGCAGAGCATGGGTCAGTTAACCAACCTTCTTTGCCAAGACCGCAGTGCCGAGGGCAGCTGCGCCCACAGCCAGTCCTGTGCCCAGGGTCCCAGCACCAATGGGGAGCGGCATACTGGACTTAGGCTTGTATCCATGAGACTGCACATAAAAAACAAGGCGCACAATTGTCATACACATAAATTAAAAATTAACAAACGGTAAGCAGCGTTGCTTGAAGAGGCAACCAGCCTGGCATAGACGCATGCAGCCCAGACCTCGGAGAGTGAATTTCACGAAGAACCATTCAATTTCAAGTAACGCAACCTCGACATGAAGAAATTGAAATATTTGGTGGAAGTCGTGTTCCATAAACTTTCGACGCCAGCCGTACAGCGAGTCTATTTCTGCTCTCAGTCCTGGAAAAAAAAAAGTTTGCGAGCCAAGCAAGAAAAACAAATAAATATGGCCGTCGCAAAAGATTTACACGCCCATAGTTTGTACTGTGTGGCCACTTCTACCACAGAATTGAGAGCACATGTTTAAGCCACACACATACAAGAACACAGAAGGGAACGCAAACACATGCACATGTGTGTGCAACCAACTCCTGAAGCTCCACCTTTGTGCAGTTTAATTCCTCATCAAGTAGCCCGATCCACTTCACTGCCTAGACTCATTTGTTTTTATTTACAAATAAGTAAAGCCAGCACCACTTAGCATGCATACATGCATGCAAGCAGCATGCCTCTGTCAGTTAAGTCCCTGCGGCTTGCAGTTTCAGCCGTCGTAACAGACCGCATGGCAGTTCAATGCACTATGGCAGGAGGCCTCTCTGAAGATCCGTAAACATAGCATATGAGTTCCTTTATGAGGAAGAATGGTTTTCAATTTATTGGGAGGCAAAAAAAAATATACAAGAACTACACAGCGTTAATGCAATGCCATTTCGCGGCCGCCACCTTAAAAATGAACTTATCACACGCACAACCTGGACACATTTCTTATGGTGTAAATAGTTTGTATATATTACTTCTCCCCCTATCCTCTCTTCCTGTCCCCTCAGCTCTTTCATTTCATTTCTCCATTCTGCCTGCTATCCCTTATTTCCGCTGCCCCAGCTCAGGGGCTTCAGTATCGATGGCAGATGCCGGGGCTAGCAAAAATCTTTTCCTTCCTTTTTGCTATTATTTTAATTTAAAAAAACCACTACCACCGCCACCTTAACTATTCAATTTGGGAAGATGGTAATTTGTCCTGAAAGCAATAGGGTATATCTAATCAGGGAAGCGCCATTAGCTATTTGATAAGGGAAGCCACATTACTATGCACACAAGCTACAATGCACACCTAGGTTCAAGCAAATTGTGTCCAAGGGACAGGCTTACCAAACGCCCCGTTCTGAAACAATGAAGTTAGAGCTTTTACAGGAGGTACACAATGTTATATTACTGTGATTAGCACAAATGAGCATGGCCTAATGCATTTGCGCATTGTTTCAGCAGATGCACCAGCAGAAACACCATGTTAACAAGGCACTGTAACAAGCAAGTATTAAAAAATTATATCCTTTCTTAACCTCATACCACTGTACACCATGGTTGCTTTCTTAACCTCATACCACTGCACACCATGGTTGCACCAGACATCAAATCTTGAAACAAAGTTTGCTATGCGGCACCGTTTCATCGCATTAACCTGTTATTCACTACTACAATTTAATCCGAAGTTAGCATCATAACTATATGCACAATAAGGTGGTTAAAGGCGTTATTTTTCCTACCAGAATTTCTAGCTCAACATGACAGTCAACGTAACAATAAAAGCCTGAAAAGTTATATCAGCCAAGTAGTGGCTTTGTACAGTTGATTACAAGCAAAATGTCCCAAAAGCCAACCCAAGGCACAGACAGGAAAATGAGCCAGAACATTCATGAAAGGAGTCGCACACGCACACACACCGCACAGGTTAGGTAGGACATGCACTTCACACAGAACACAAGAGGTGGCCAAAAAAAAACCAGGTTAGGACAAGTCGTGCTTGGCGATGAGCTGTCAACGCTGTGCAAGGTTAGTGGCCCCAAAGGCCGATGCAGTAGTTGCCATATGCACAGCAACGCATGATATGCATGTGTGCCACCTTGTGGTGAAGGCCGTGGGACAGGGCAGCTCCCGTGACAGCTGGCACCAAGCCCGACTTGTGACCCTAGCACAAAGACACATCATGACGGTCAACCAACATTCAGATGACAGACAAGTGACGACCCATTTCATTACCGGTCAATGGACATCCAGAACACTGGACGTAAACTGGTGTCAGTGTTTCTGTGGTCACATCTGCTCATGGTAAGTAAGGCACTGACGCATGAACGATTTGACCTCATACAATGTGCAACTAAGAGGAACACTGAATACATACTGAAATTGGCCTAATCGATTAATTATGCTGTTCTTACAACAAAGAGGCCCCTCTCACCGAAAATAGAGATTTTATAAGATGGAAAAGGACAAAAATAAAATACAAGTATCACCGCTACCGGCCATCTTCACAAGCAAACTGCTGTGACGTTTCCCCACTAAAGGACACTTTTTTTTTTTTAGAAAACGGTACCAAAATGTTCATTCAGTACCCGTGCTGCCATCTGTTGGCAAACCAAATAGAATGCTTTGAACGAGCAATACTTGCCTTAAACTGGATATGCAGTGTCAGAAAACATACAACAAGCTGGACTCGTCATGCGCCAGAAATGACCATCAACTTCTGACGAGCCTATCTCATCCAAGTCCGCTAGGTGGTTAATGCTTTTCCTTTACTTTTATCTCTGAGGCTAGACAACATTGCCATTCACTTCTCAGCAGTGATCACAGAGTCCTTTTACAAGTTTGAGCTCAGTGGCGGATGTTAAATCTAATTTTCTCAGTAATAAATGCACCTTTCTGCCACCGAACAAACATCAACATGGCAACAAAGAGTTCCTCCGTGTCCCTTTAAACAGTGGGGTGTCTGCTTAAAACATTTGCCAACTTCAGAAGGTGACGAACTTCCGACGCAAATTCTGTTCTGCAGCAACACCGTCAATATGCAATCCAGCTGACAGCTGCCATTCATAAACTGCAGCCATTCTGTCAGCTTATCAGCCAGGCTTTGTAAGCATCAGAACAAGAAACATATACTTTCTTTTTTTTTTTGGCTATGAAAAATCTCTATGTATCAGTGATCATTTTCAGTGCCACCCCTACGCAATCATCACAGCAGTTTCTGAATTTAATAAACTCGATGTTCACGCTCACATTACTCTATAGACACACAGCCTGTGCCACATGCCTTGAAAGAAGAATCGACCTCTGCTCTTTCTAACAGGGCTGAGGGTGATGCACAGAATTCCCTTGTTCATTAGCTTCTGCACTACTAAAATGAGATTCAATTAATTTAGAAGCAAATTAAAGAAGATGATGGAAACACAGTTATCATTTCACATCCCAGGGACATACAGTGTCATTTACACTGTTCTGTGTAGGCAAAGCAAGGTACACAGTGAATGAAATAATGCAAAACTTCCTTGAGTGCATTCAGCCATTGCAGTTTACAGCAGGCTGCTGCTAAAACAGGAACCATATTGACAGCAAATATCAGAAAGTGACTTGTCATATCACAACAAAGTAAATTCGAAACGTTTATCGCTAAACTCGGCTGAAATTTGAGAATTCTCTTGAAATATGCAAATCTACCCTGTGGGCATACTGTGCAAGTAAGTGAACACAGAAACAACAAACACACCATTCACCCCCGACACTCATGCTTCAAAGCAAAGCATGGCCATGTGATATATGCATGCAGTCAAATTAGAAAAGGACAAAAGAAAACATTTTTTCCAGTGAAATCCTTACTTCAGCCATGTTTTTAACAGCAGACAATGCATTCTGTGGAACGAAATGAAAGCCAAACACAATGTTTACTATCCTTCTGTCCCCAACTCGGGTGCAATAGAAGCAATATATAGTCAGTTTGTGAACATTTAGTGATAACAACACGCACATAGATTTCAAACTTCAGGAGGGTAGCACATACAGATGAAAGATCAAAACATTGTTTTCACAGTGAATGCGGCAAACTACACTGAAAACACGGTACATGTGACAGCCTACCGAATCTTTAAAGCATGCACTGTGACACAAACAGGGCAGAAAAGCCACAGTGCTAGACTGCCCGGAAAGATTAAGCAAGCATCACAAGCATTGTATGATGAGGGCATTGCAAACGTTTACAATTGTGAACAAGTGAAATGAGATGAGTGTATCTACCATCCCGTGCTTCAGAAGTGATGTGCCTGCAAGAGCAGCGGCTCCGGCTGCCAATCCAGCTCCCAAGCCAGTTCCCATGCCACCCAAGCCGGAGCTGTGTTTCTGGTCCGTGGGGTGTGGCTACGCGGCCGTTCAGAGAGACGGCAAATGGAAACACAGACAACATGGACAAGACGGAAACAAACACGAAGACAAATAAGAGATAAAAAAAGCAGGGCAAACAAGAAATCACACACGGAAATGGCAGAGGCGAGGAAGGCAAAACGGCAGCAAACACATTTCCCGATAAGAAGTATATGAAAGCCACCCTGTTCTCTGAGCATTGGACACGGGAGAGCGATAAATCATTTCAAGACACCAATGTCAACCCTAATAAAAAATGTGCACCCATCTAGGTTGATGATGAGAGCTGCATGACTCAAATTCACAATTTAAACATGGTAGTCGACAGTGCAAAAGTCCTCTTGCTCTGAGTGGATTACTTCACAACTGAGAATAAAAGCATTGTCCTGCCACCCTTCACAAAAAGAAAAGTGAAACATAAAAACAAGAAAAAAAACGATTCCTCCTTTTTTACGTGCCCGCTTCCTTTAGCACAAGAAAAGTTCAAAGACGAAGGTGATCAAGGAGGACACAGCTATTCTTTCCATTTATTAGCAGTGATCAAAACTGGTTTATGTGCGAGTCCCCAGATGAATTCAAACTTCTTGCCGTTTATCAAGAGTGTGCTCAAAGACAGTTGAATTTTCAGAGGCTCTGTAACTGCTCTGCTGGAGCCCGACAGTCTGTTAATAAATACTTAATAAACTGTGCATTCCAAAGGCATACCCAACTCATTATAATTTCAAGAATCTCACAGCTACAAGACTGGGTACATAGAGAGCTCATGTTGAGTGCTGCATACATGAAAACCTTGTGCAGTATGCATAATGCAAGAGGCAATCATGAGGCTCCAACAATAATTCCGCATACTCACAACGTACTGCACACCTCCTCCATGAGCTGGGTACCCCCCAGAAGCAGCAGGATAACCTCCTCCGGGGTATGCAGGTGGCATGCCACTTGGTGGTGGGTAGTAGCCACCAGCTGGAGGATAGCCTGCTTGTGGAGGATATGGCGCCGTGTCACCGTACGGTGATATCCGGCCTGAAGGCACTGGCATCGGCATTGGCATGCCCATGCCAGAAGCTGGTGGAGCCATCTGGGGGAGAATATTTGATATTGCCTTCAGTCTTGAGGCAAGGCAGAAAATGCCACAATCGGGTGGGCACTCTATACTACCAACAGACATGGCATGACAGGTACTGGGTTAGAAAGGCAACAAGAAAATATTTTTCTTGTGTGTAATACTCTTCACTTAAACCTATACAGTAGCTAACCTCGCAGCTGTGAATCTAATTTGAGAGGCAGCACAATTGCTTGCATAGTGCGAATGCATGTAAACTTAGCTCTGCACATTCTGTGGATTATAGTAAATATTAAAAAGCTACACAGCAGAGATGAAAGAGTGCTCTCTTTATGTGAACCACTGAAGCTTATTCTTTGATGAGCTACGTAATCATGCTTGAACATTTCTGCAATGTTCGACACCCTCAAACGTGGCCATACACTGATAAGCTTGCCACCAAGCTGATCTGTCCCAGCAGTTAAACTAATGGTAAAAATTTTAAGGGTTGAATATACAGGACTGTCGGAAACACAATGCTACTGAAAGTATAAACACAAATATGCACTGTAGCCACATCACTGCAGTTGCAGCAAGCCAAAGAAAATGTGCAATACTATAATTCTGTACATCGTTCGTGCCTATACTCCGTTTCGTACATAGCAGGCAATGCTGCGGAGGTGTGGAATCAGTGCGCCCATGAGACCATATTACTCCGCCATGTGTAACTTCTTCTTCTCGAAGCCTCAGCGTGTGTTTGAATGAAAACATGGAGCGATATAAAATGAAGTGGAAGCACTGAAAAGTATTGTCAAAGCTGTGAGACACACAGTGTTGGGGGCCCTCTTGCTATATAATTTTCATCAAATGTGGACTACATCTTAGGAGCAGATGGAGTAAGTGCGATTCACCCTGCGAGCCGCGTATCATTCGAAGTTTCGAGGAGTCGCAGTACGAAAATGTGGCAAGAGGTTGTCACTCACAGTACTTGAGATTACTTTGCCGCACAAAATATGTCTGTGGTCACTGTGATTGAATGGTGAACTACTTTTTGGGCGCGGATTTAGCCTGCGCGAACAAGCGCGTTAGCTTTGGCAGCGTTGCCTGCTATGTATGGAACGGAGCATATAAGGTGTAGTAAGCTCTAAAAATGGCTTTCTCTCATGTGTAAGCTTATAACAAATCCATATACTTCAATCCTGTAAGAACAGGGAACAATAAAAAACATAATCCTTACCATTGGTGCCTGTATGGGTAGAAAATAAAAAGCAAAATCACATAGTTTTCATAAATGTTCCAAACATTTGCAGCTTAATTCCTAGAACAATAGCCAAACATAGTGCCTAAGCTCACAAAAAAACAAAAGAAAAGTGACTTTCTTAGCGACTGTAAAGAAAAATGGAACCGACTGAACTTGACCGAATTAAGAGACATTTCTAGATTCGGGCCTCAAATGGTGTAAACACAGGAAACTATGCATTGCTGAAAAACGGCTCAGGTCTCCATCAAAACATTAAACCACCTGCACTGTCAGATGACGTTTATACAACCGGCATACCCTCGTCTGTTTACACTACCAAGTATAACAGCACATAAAATGCCAGTGTATCTTTGTACAAACACAGGAGCTCGAAGGTAAAACGCTAAAAGAATGGTCAAGAAATTACTGAAAAAGTGCAAAACATGTAGCATGCACATGCAGCAGCAGCTTTTCCATCAAGCTACTAAAGCGCAACTTTGCAAAGCCCCATGATAACATCTGTGTTGGCTTAACAATGGTGCTATTTATTTAAGCGGCACTGCCACTTCTCACCGAAGGTGATCCTTCGAACTGAACCAGGCTGACTGTGGTGTCGCCATCCATGGTCAGGTGGGTGACTCGATGAAGTGGAATACGATGCCGGAACTCCGCATAGTGCCTGCTGTTGATGGCAATCTGCAGGGCAGTGATTCTTCTCTCAACATATGAACATGTGCCGAAGCTGGTGCTCCAAATTTACACACTTGTAATCAACTTCGAAACAGCTGTTATGCTCACAGTGAAGACAGGTGCTGGCAATAAATTTAAATACTGAGCATGATTTTCATAGTACAATAAATTAATAAGAAAGTACTACATATTTTAATGGTGTCATAAGTTGTAACTTTGCACAAGTGCTGTGATGCTTAAAGTGTCATTACAATGAGCTGCACTGTACACAGCAATACGCTTGCAACAACCTATGTTTAGTTAACTACACTGCACATGATAAAGAGCCCCACTGAAAGAGAAAGGTAGAGCTTTTAATTACAAATTGTAAGAATATCTCAAATGAACTCTGCTCTGGGAAAGAGCCTGATAGGCCCCTGCCGTCTGTTGACTTCGTTTCTTCCTTCTCTTATATGGAGCCTAAAAAAGGCCATTCACAATTCATGACAATAGTTGACTTGGAAGGAGTCTAATAGCCTAAGAATTCCCACCACATTGAGGACATCACCCAGTCATATCTGCAGAATATCACTAAATCAGTGTACACAAAGAAAACCCTTAAAACAGCACAGAAATAGTACCCTAAAATATAGCCCAGTACAATTTGAACTCAAAGCGTGCTGAAGATTTGTTCAAGTTATAGCTCCAGTTGAAATTTAAGACTGCCTTTATTACACTTCATGCTTAAGGGACCACAAGGTCACTTCAAATGAATGATGCACTGATTTTAGGTTATGTTTTGTCTTTGCTTGTTTTTTACCCGTGCTTTCTTGCTGCCACATGGGTTTTGGTCACAGTTATAAGCTGCTCTTCGCTCTGAATAAACTGTCGGTAGTTCAGCGCCACTCCTACCTGCATTTTTGTTTGTCCTCATCATTTCGCACTGCATCCCCTAATCATGCAACCAGACCAACAAGCCCAAACCACACTTACACAAACTGAAAGTTCAAAATAAGCGAGTTCAAAATAATAAGTGTCCACTGTACTTGAAAATTAGACACTTATTTGTTGTAGATGTGCGAATTGGCTGTGCTCCCGCAACACACCTTGTAGTGGTCGTGCTCAACGAGAACCAGGATCTCATAGCTTTGGCCCGCAACAAGTGGGAACGGGTCGCCATGCGACTCCTCAGGTCCCCACTGCTGAGTTTGGATCGAGTTGCGCACAATGCGTGGCGGTGGTGAGAAGACGGGGCTGAGGTGTAGTGCGATGTCGTCTCGCGGATGCATGTTTGGCCCGCACTGCAGGTTGATGGCAAAGCTGTGTGTGGGAGAAACAGAAAACACGTGACCTCGATTGTGCCGTCTCACCCCACCATTTCACAGCTGAGCTCACACACTCAAAAACCGAGCAATCTTACCATTCTGGCTCATTCACAAAAGTTAACTGTCCGATGCACTATGTCCTGAAGGTTGCACTGCCTCCCTAAATGCAATAGTTTTATCACTCAAATAAAGAGCAATAACTTCATGAACAATCTGAAGACCGAGGCCATTGATGAAACAACATAAACAGAGAGCAGGGAAGCAAATATTTGTAGATTACACTCATTTTGGTTCAGTATAATATGACTTAGAGCTGCCGGTGTTAAAAGAATGATTCCTTTGCTTCCACACAAAGCAAAGTTAAGACAGTGCTTTCCCTAATCTCAAGGCAGATAAAATACACAAATTAAAAGCAATGTCACCAAGCCACACAACCAAAAGACAAGCTGCATGAAGCATGGAGTTCAGGTTATATGACTAAGCTTGCTTCCTGCTTGACCACACAAGCCATTACTTCAGCTTGGATGACAATGGTACGTTGGACAATACGTAGAACAAGCCAGTGATTAGTTCTTTTGCAGCTCACTAAGACGCACATGAATCTTAACAGTTTCATAATATGAGCTTACATGTCACACACAACGAATTTTATGCATACCATCTTGCAGTATGGTGAGGTGTCCCCTGAATGCGGATAAGTGTGCCAACAGAAAGCACGCCACCCGGGATGGGCCCGACGTAAGGTAAGGGCTGGAAAAATGTGCATGCAATTGTCACGAAACAGAAACCCATGTATGTTCAAGTTTATCTGTCGTGCTCACATAATGTGACTACAAAACTAGGTGTTCACATTTCCCACCTAGACGTTTCTTTCTTATTAGATCATTGCAACAGACTGGGAATGATTCAGCAATTGCATTAGTCACATTGCATCAAGTCCGCATATGTTAACTATGTGACACGTAGTGTCGCACACAGAAACGAGATGCAGATTACTGTCACTTTGGTTTGTGAAGTTCAAATGCTACTAATAGTTCACAGCGCTACATTCTCACATTTGATTTTATATTTTCAAAAATTTTATTTGAGTCCAAAACCATTGCACGAGTGAAAAAAGGTTTGAAGATTTGTTGCTGCTTATCTGCGTGCAGGCCTTGCTAAGCGCATTCCCCTCCTCAGCCCATCTCAATCTCATGGTTTAGTTTCCCGCTTCGATTTTGTTTACGAGGCTCCAAGAGAACCTCGCTGAACAACAAACAACACACGCTTGAATTCTGAACCCAGCAAAACGCAATAACATTGGAAGTTCAGCACAGACTACACTCCCGTACAGGTCGTTAAATTCCAAAAGCGACGGAGACTCAACACACTAAAGATAAGCCGGCAAACACTGCAGCCGCAATAATCGCGCAGTGACCGTAGTATTCGGCGGCGGCCATACGTTGTTATCGGATTAGCTACAAACTGGATACTTCAGCAACAAAACATTGACTTGTTTTAGACGTTTCACTTAATTGACGACTCAGAAAATGAAAAGCGTGAAACATAGCGAACAGACAATAGTTCCGGGAAATGCTCCTGAGCACCACACGAAGCCGTTCCCGATGCCCACTCAAGCAGCGCGCATGTGGCAGCCCATATATAGACAGCGCCCCAGGTGTCGGCATGTTCGGCGTATTCTTACCGGGTTATAGATGGGGAAAGTCATTTTTAAAACTGCTGACGGTCGACGGCAACACCGGCGGCTATTAGGAGATGGGCGGCGGGGGGTAAAGGTGCATACTACGTCAAAGCTGACAGCTTACACCCGAAACCGTAAGTGAAATGCGACTCACTTCCGCCCACTCGCCACATGGTTGGCGAGCGACTTTCACGATGATTGTACTGACGGAAGTGATAAAACTCGCGTAAATATTGTATGACACGTTTATTAGAACATAAATATAGTGCACTAAAGCCACATTTTGTGACAGGCAGGATTATTTTTTTATTACAAAGAAGACAAAAAAATACAAGTCACCCGAAGACGTCTGGAACAGCTAACCGCGATTTTCAAATTGTTCTCGGAGCGTTCATTCCTTTCGTAGCATAAGTAGCGATGTAAATAGCCGGAAATACTGAATTCCGGAGAAAAGCGAAGAAAAGAAAGTTTTTTTTTTTTTACTTGGGTGGAGGGGGTAAATTATAAGCATTATAAATTATAAGCTCATTGACATATGTGACGGCTTGTCCACTTTAAGGGACCTCCTCTGTATTTCACCATCGAACCGTCATTTCCTATATACCGACTGAAAAGAAGCAGTAAGGGCTCTACGGCAGCCTGTCCCCTGGGCATTGTTGTCGATGTGTGAACCATCGTGAAATCATATCCATGCCATGTCCGAGTTTTGTGGGCTCGACGCAATACGCACCAGGGAAGCGGACGGTGCGTCCCATCCACAGCAAGTGTCATGCCCGCTTCCTCTACTGAAATTATCCGTAGGATTCCGCACTGCCTAAAAAAAAAAAGAAATTTCTGCGCCGCTCCACGCGTGCTTTAGTTCCACCGCGTGGATCCAACCTTCCCGGCGATTGAACTCGCCGTGAGGAGGTGGCGTCGAGGAGAATCCGGGTGGATGCTGCGCTGACGCCTGCGGTCAGGGCTTCCGGGACATCACAGGCCCCGCTTCTGAGCTGCCCTTTCGGCTCCGCTAGAGGCGACATTACCTCACTTTATTGTAACTTGTCCCGGACTTCGGGAGGCACGCAGGGTTACCACCCCAGCCGACCACCCGACACATGAATCTGGACCCATAGGCCCCACTACCTAATTAATTATTGGTTTTGGGGGAAAGGAAATGGCGCAGTATCTGTCTCGTATATCGTTGGACACCTGAACCGCGCCATAAGGGAAGGGATAAAGGAGGGAGTGAAAGAAAGAAGAGAGGTGCCGTAGTGGAGGGCTCCGGAATAATTTCGACCACCTGGGGATCTTTAACGTGCGCGGACATATCGCACAGCACACGGGCGCCTTAGCGTTTTTCCTCCATAAAAACGCAGCCGCCGCGGTCGGGTTCGAACCTGGCCTGGTTGACTTTTATAGCCGACACCAACCTGCACATGTGCCTATGACCCTCGTACGCCGAAGGGCATATTTGCGCAATACAAAAAAAGGGGGCATTGCACAAGTACAGCTAGAAACAGAAACATGCCAACAATTTATTGCCGGTACGCATGGAACACGGCAACGGGAAGACTTTTTGACGAATTCTTCGCCACATGTATACTCATTACTGTCTGGTGCTTTGGCTTCTCAAAGACTCTCATCTGCTGTGTGGTGGTGGATTCGTCTGCGCGCCGCCATGGTGAAAATTAATTCAGACGTTTGGAGGCATTCTGGCGTACTGGACAGCGGCAAAACGAACAAGTGGTTTATGCTGTGCCAAGTAAGAGTTTCCGATTAGCAAGCTAAAATACATGCATGCACGCTAGAAAGAGCACGTGGTACGGTATACAAAAAGTGCCCACCGAGCATGAGGTCATCTGCTTGGTCTCTTCAAGAACGCGTTTCACGGTTGTTTTTTTCTGGTTACAGTGGCTCTTCTAGCCCATCCGTTGCCGTTGTGACATCCGAGAGTGAGAGCATACAGTCCAAGTTTAAAGCACCCAGAATAAGAAGGAAGCTGAAAGAAAAGCTTATCAGTATGTATACTTCTATAAAGACGTCTGTTGATTGAACTGCACCAGAATGCCAGAACAAGGCTGATCGGGAGCTGCCAAAAAACGATATCATGCAGTGTGGAAGTTTCGTCCTTGAAGTTTCGAAAACCAGCAATAGTGCAGCCGTAAAGGCACTAGATGGGCGCGCGCATTGGAGATTGTATATGTCAGGGTAATACATGAGACAAGCAGACAAAAAAAATCAGCTCTGCTTTTTTTCGTATCTAGCTGACCAGCTGTTAGTCGACCAACCTACGGAGGTCAGCGTGACGAACTTTGTTGTGGCTACGCCGAGGACAACCTCTCACACTGCCGTATACAAAGCTAATGATGATCGCACAGATACATGACAGCGCAAGGTACAACTGCTCTCCGCAACGTCTTCGGCACCGAAGCTAGGAAAGAACACCGGGCAGCCCGCCTCTACCCTTCAGTGAGGTTGCCCGCACTTCATGGCAGCAGTGCATTACAGTGGTACGTGGCGTGGAAATTGAGTACAAGAGACTGGTGGCCACCCTCAAGCACATGCACACCATGCTGACCTCAATCTTCAAGCGGTTTTACAACGCTAGAGCTGCTAGCAGGCAGGCGCCCAAGGCTGCGCAGCCACCAATCTCAGTGCGCGAAAATGATCGAAGAACGGCTTGAGGAGCCGTTGGCTATATCGAATGCCCCGCCGAACGAGACTTCGATAAAGGCGAAAATTAGTGCTGTACTTTTTACTTTTGCATGGAATTTTCAAGGGGGTGTTCAGACTGTTCGATATTAACAATAATTTGGCATATTCGGGTTCGATATATCCGGGCTCGACTCTGTGTGTGTATATATACCGTAGAATTCCGAGCAAGCGACCGCACCGGGATATATACAATGCACCATACTGAGCACAGGAGTGTCTTGAATGATTCAGAGAATACGATATATCGCCTAATTCGAATGTAGCAATAATGCAGCCAGGGACCCCGGAACAGGAGGGGCAAGGGGGGCGGCTGCCCCCACCCCCCAACACATTTCCAGAGGGGGCAGCGCCCCCCCCCCCCCCCCCCCCCCAGACTCCAATTGCTTGCACTGGATCAGGTTTCTGACCATTGAAACACTTCAGTTCTAGGACAATTTTAATGCAAAGCATTCCGTGTATGAGTAACCTAAACCAGTCATGTCCCACCAGAAGTCGACTGTCTGATCCGTGTACGTGATCATGATTACCACAATTTAAACAAACTATGCACAGAGTTTTTTAACCAATTGATCACTCCTCGTGCGCACATCTATAAAGCTGCCCATTTCAGTTCGTTTTATATATGTGAATTTTTGCACCGTTTGATCGTTCGCATTCAAAACCACCGGCACACAGCTTTATCATTTTGTTTTGTAATGCTAAATGCAGCCAGACTTATCTCCATTGATCGTGGGTGCGTGCAAATGCTTCCACATTTTTCCAGATTGTTGCAGTTGCTGCTGGTTCTTCATCTCGAAGGTTCCTTGTCAGCTTTAAATCGAGCGCGGCCAAGAACTGCAGGCATTCATTCGATGACCGCCGAGCACGTTTGTGGCTATTGCCGCCGCCGAGTCATTCAGTTCTTAGTGGGCGAGAGTCAGCCCCTTAAACAGTTTCTTTCGGAAGCCTTTTCGTTGTCTTCCTGACTGCTGGAGTGGTGTCACCCCAACGTGAGTTTGCATCAACCTTTGAACATTGAAAAATAAAAAAATATAATAATATAAAATTTATTATGTAAATGAGCATTAAATAAATGAATAACAAAATAAACTCGATCCCCGCCCCCCCCCCCCCCCGCACGCGCGCGCGCACACACACACACACACACACACACACACACACACACACACACACACACACACACACACACACACACACACACACACACACACTAATGGCGATTTCCAGTGGTCGTGCTGGAGCAGCTTTTCTTGGTCCGCGACGACGAATTCGAGTTCCACTGGTCGACCTGGACCGACCGCGCGAATTCCGCTGGTCGTTTGGAGCAACTCCGTTCCGTACGGAGCGCACTAGGTTGATCCGCCGACCAGCGGCGGATCTCACCGGAACTTGCAGTCGGCGATGTCGTCACTTCCGAAACACACTTGTTATTTTTGGTTATTTTCAGCGCGTGCAGGAATGTCACCGGGGTACGAGCGCTGTTTCGCGCGCGCATGTCGTCTTCGTCACCTGCATCATAGCGGTTACAACTCTAGCGGTTACAATTCTTAATTATGGCATCGTATGGATTGGCAATAGCCCTCGCGTTGTCTGACGAGAGCTCGTCGGAATCTGGGTCCGCGCACTCGGACAGCAGCCGCGAGAACTACAAGTACCTCTTCGAAGCATTTTTTCGAGGAACATTTCGCAGAAGCCCCTGCGAAGGGCAATTTTCTCGTTGGAAATTACCCCGTAAGCACTCTGCAGACAGGCGATATATATTCATTTATGAACTTACCTAGAGCATAACACTGCCTACGAGGGTTCACCAAAATGCGGTGCACCTCAGGCGTAACATGAACAAAGCGACTAATAGGTTCCATCGCGAAACAAGTGCCTGCCTCTCGACGTCTGCTTTCGCATATTTTGGCGCCAGAATTGCCAGACCTCAACTTCCGGAACCAGTACTTCCGCTACGCGCTCTACATGTTCCGCTGGTCGACAACTGTCGCTGTGCTCTGAGGCGGTTTGGGGCGCTCTTTTGCGATTCGAGCGCCTTGCTTCGGATCCACCACTGGAATTCGCCATAAAAAAAAAAAAAATGTTGCGGAGTCCCTGAATGCAGCACGTGAAGATAAAAGCGCGTGTGTACTGCTGTCCTTGATATGTCTCCACACTCCCCGCAGACGAACACAGGCAGATAAACAGAGCAGATGGAAGCTATGGGGACGGGTAGGATGCTCTGCGTGTTTCTTTCGCAACGCCGTCGATAACGAACGGCGCGCGTTGTTTTTACCCGTTTGTCTGTCGGAGCGAAATCGATAAGAAGGGCTTCCATTGACAAAACAAAACACATCTAGAGGGGAGACGCGCACAAGCTCGTCACTAGAATCGGCCTGTTCGAACAGGACCTTATCTGCTGGGTGCTTCCTTCCCCCCCCCCCCCCCCTTTCCTGCTCGCTGCGCACTGTTTTCATCGAAAGGCACATATGTTACACCACATACGGGTGATTTGACGCAAGGCCACTAGAGGCTAATCTGATCACGATTCTTCCCGGTTGTCAGTACATGGAATAACACTATAAGAGAAACTGAACGCTCTAACCCGGGAAACAAAAACGTGAACAAATGTGAGATTGTAGCTTAGCGCGTTATAGCGCGTATAATCCGGGGCGGGTTGAACATATGTAGCTGAGAACGGGTTCGCGAGGCAGGCAACGCCCTAAACGCTGTCGGTTTCGCCGCGATAAGGGAAGAACGTTACATGGCTAACAGAAAATTTGTCCACTCGAAAGTCGAAAAGTCAAGAGTGCATTGCAGACAGACTGCGCAGCAACGCTGTCTGCTTCTGACGACAAGGCGCGGGGGAGGGGGGGATCGTCTGCTGCGACGCAAAAGGAGAGAAAGCGAGGTAACCGTGCAAGTCACGTGACCGCAATACTCGGCATATGATTGGCTGCCCAGTCGACAGATGCGCGTCAATGGTCAGCACGAATGGCGCATAAATATAGTGCGCACCGGAGGCGTAGCAGACGACAGCGCGACCACAGATCGAGCCTACGACGTAGAGGGCTCCTGCTACGACATATTTTGTAGTTCGTGTGGAGAGCAGAAGTTTAAAATTTTCGCCATGATGGACCACGTCTACCAGACCCGCTCGCTGGGAGTCGGAAGCGAAGGAATACCGGACCAGTACGCGGACGGCAGAGCGGCCAAAGTATGGGAAGTCTACATCGGAGAACGGGAAAAGCGTACTGACCACTACAAGAAATTCTTGACCAGCAAACTCCAAAGCCTTGGGTGCAACCACGTTCTCGATGTCGCCTGCGGAACAGGGTAGGTCGCTGTTCTCATCTCTCTACATCTCTAGATAAGAAGCTTGGTGCCTTTACTGCGGCGTTCAGAATATTTTGTTGGAGACTACGGAGTTGCTCTTGTATGTCGCTTTGAGATAAACGACTGACGAGGTATTTTCATCGCTTCAAAACTGCAGTTTAGCGAACAATGAAACAAAACAATACGAGATTTTTACATGCGGTATGCAAGTAAACATATTAGCTGTTGATTGCAATAATAATAATAATAATAATAATAATAATTGGTTTTTGGTGGAATGGAAATGGCGCAGTATCTGTCTCATATATCGTTGGACACCTGAACCGCGCCGTAAGGGAAGGAATAAAGGAAGGAGTGAAAGAAGATAGGAACGAATAGGTCCGTAGTGGAGGGCTCCGGAATAATTTCGACCACCTGGGGATCTTTAACGTGCACTGACATCGCACAGCACACGGGCGCCTTAGCGTTTTTCCTCCATAAAAACGCAGCCGCCGCGGTCGGGTTCGAACCCGGGAACTCCGGATCAGTAGTCGAGCGCCCTAACCACTGAGCCACCGCGGCGGGGCATTGATTGCAACCAAATTCTCAATTTTGCAACCAAATTCTCAATTTTCGGCGGTCTTCACACCAGCCTTGAACGGCACTGATGCATGCAATGAGTGTTTCGCACAGATACTGATGCGGCGACCAAGCAGTCTTATTTTTAACCTTGTACCATTATCGACTTGAAAGCAGCAGACGATAACGTGCACGTTACCTTGACTACTGCTAGTAAAATCATATGAAGCCATATATACACTGTCATGCTTTTCTTGCCTTACGTCTATTTTCGATAAGAAGCGTTGGTTGCTCAAACTGTCCCGGACACCGAGGTCGATATCTCATGCTTAGCTGCGCCGTGTTAGCACAAGATGAAGATAAACGTACGCGATGTGTGGAAGAAAACGCCCAATGGGGCGGCAGTGGGTTGCCTGAGCAACCACGCTTGACAAAGGCTCTGTACAGGCGCGCGCGACTGAATGGGGCTCGCTTGAGCTTATGATAATGAGCCCACAGGCACAGATGTCACATCTTGCTAACATGTCGCACTGGCCACCATGTTCATGCACAAGCTAAGAGCATGGAGAAAGCCAAGCTGTTCCTTGGTAATAATTGGTTTTATGGGAAAGGAAATGGCTCAGTATCGCTCATATATCGTTGGACACCTGAACTGCGCCGTAAGCGAAGTGATAAGGGAGGGAGTGAAAGAGGAAAGAAAGAAGGGGGAGCCGTAGTGGAGGGCTCCAGAATAATTTCGACCACCTGGGGATCTTTAACGTGCATTGACATCGCACAGCACACGGGCGCCTCAGCTCAGCGTTTTTCCTCCATAAAAACGCAACCGCCGCGGTCGGGTTCGAACCCGGGAACTCGACGTCAGGTGCACGTCATCTATAGATGAGGACCTTCACACAGTCACGTTTTTCTTTCTTTTTTTCAGTGGTTGTTATTGTTTTCATAGCTTCTTATAATATTATGCCTTTAATTTGTAGCATCGACTCCGTGTTGCTTCTGGAAGAAGGCTTCAAGGTGACAAGCGTGGATGCCAGCGACCGCATGCTGAAGTACGCGCTCAAGATTCGCTGGAACCGCCGCAAAGAGAAGGCATTCGATGACTGGGGTAAGCCTACAATACTTTGCCGCCGAACGCAGTTTATATCTAGATTTGTGGGCAGTGAATGAATACACCGTCACGAAACAAACATTAGGTTTCTGTGCTCCTCTAACAAATATGGGTGCACAACATGTACACCCTCTGGACTTTACTTTTGGCAAAGGGTGTACCGGAATTGCTTCCAAGGCAAATAAAAAGCAGCACCGCGGACTTTCCCTGTGGAGGAGTTATAAAGCGATATCTGAGCCACGTGATCCCGAACTCGCTGTTCACCAGTAGCGTGCGGCCATGTCGATTCACTTTAGCCAGAAGGTGAACACGTAGCACGTGACGGCGGAAGGGCATCGCCATTCAGTTTTTTTTTCCCCATTAGCTTCTACTGCGTCACCGAAAGGCAACCGATTTGGAGCTCTGTCTCCGCAATCAAGAGCCGCCTAGCTACAAGACTGTGCGCATATAGATACTTGCAAGTATATAGATACTTTATCACAGTGGCCACCATAATGAACACCAGGAGCATACCGAAAACCTCCAAGTATTTCCACTCCATGCATCGCAACTATTTCTTACCTGCACTGCGGATCCCAACGTCCTTCTAAAACCAACGCAAGAATATTCTTCTGGGAACCTTGGTGTTTACGAGGAACCATTTCTGTCACTTGCGAACTATAACATAACTCTGCTATGAACTCTGCCCATATTCAGGACCAGCACACATGATCCCCCATGACAAAAAAGTAGTCCGTTTTAAAGCTTTTCTTTTTACCTCTATGTACAAACGTTAGCACACAAAATAAGAGACAATCACAAGAAAGGTCGACAAGACAAGCGCGTTGTCTTGTACACCTTTCTTGTGATTGTCTCTAATTTTGTGCACTAACGTTTGTACATAGAACTATGCACCAACTAGCCCAGCAACAAGTGTTACTTGAGTTTTTACCTATTGAAGAAGTTAACCATGAGACGAAATTACAAGAAAAAAATGTTTTATGTCTCAGGCTCTTGATATAGACAAACATTAGAAAGATTATTTGGCTTATTGTTACGACGAACAGCGGAATAATACAGGACGCTAGGGTCATAGCCCAAACGCTTTCTAAGAATTAACTTTATATGTGCAAGCATCCTTCGTCAACGAACTGTTCGCGCTCGCAGTGATCGAGGAGGCCAACTGGCTGACGTTGTCCGAAGACCTCGTGAAACCGGCGAAGGGCGGCTTCGACGCCGTCATCTGCCTGGGCAACTCGTTCAGCCACTTGCCGGACTCGCGGGATGCCCCCGGAAGTACGCACCGACAGGCCATCGCCAACTTCCGGGAGATGCTGCGGCCGGGCGGCTACCTGGTCATCGACCACCGCAATTACGACCACATCCTCGACTACGGCACCACGCCCACGCACAGCATCTACTACAACGTGAGCGCACACTCTGTGTACAGTCATGTCTCCACTCGATCGACCGGTCAAATATCCGGAGGCTCACTGGCTAATGGAAAGGAAAGAGTAAATACACCTCATACACACTGTTCTCAACCGCCAGTCGTCGGTTATACCTACACGCACATCTAGGTCATTTTTACTCCCATGTCCATGGTTGAGCAAGAATGGGAGTATTCTTGACACCGAACAAACTTCATCACTCCCGGCTGGCGCCTACAGGTTAAAATCTAAACGTTACGCAGCCAGGTTACGATCGGGCGATCACAGGGCCGTGTGCGAAGTTTACAATGAAGTAAGCAGACAATGAAAAGGAAATAAAAAAAAAGAGTAAAATACAACATGGTCGTCACGTATTTTGAGGCAGAAACGTTTCAAATGGTGATGTAAATATGGTAAGTCCCGTAAGGAGGAATGTATAAAGAAAAACTGTAAGATGGCAAAAATTACAAATAACGTCTCTGCTTCGCACTTCAAGACAAGGGACGCAGTATGTTCCCAAGTGTCGTTCACGCGCCGAGTAGCTGTGATTAGTTTCGGGAGTCCTGTACCGAATCCGCTTAATACATATACCCGCCGCGGTGGCTCAATGGTTAGGGCGCTCGGCTACTGATCTGGAGCTCCGGGATCGAACCCGACCGAGGCAGCTACGTTTTATATGAACACCAGCACGAAAGTTTTAACGGGAATCCCATGTGCCCATGCACGCTGCCGGAACCACGAAAGGCTTCTGTGCCTCCAGGTATTTTGTACTCTGGCGCAACATGAACAGAGTTCATTAACGGAATCGTCAACGGTCATCCCGCAGAACCACATCTTCGAAGTGCATTCGACGCGGCTTGAAGAGTGCACAAGAATGTACACTAAACGTTTCGTTTGAAGGCAGAACTACTCAAAGCTAGACTCTACTTGAAAACATAAACCTTACACTCTAAATTAAAAAAAAAGTGTAAAAAGGGAGTAAGTTGTCCTCAGGCACACTCCCTTTAATAAAGGATGGCCTATAGGACAGAAAATAAGAGAAAATTTTTTTTTGAGGAAAGGAAATGCGCAGAAATGTCTCATATCTCAGTAGACACCCGAAACGCATGCACCGTAAGGCAAGGGAGGCAGGTGGGAGTGAAAGATGAAAGAAGGCAGTGGAGGCTCCAGAATAATTTCGACCACCTGAGGATTTTAACGCGACAGCGTTAAGGAATGATTGATGGTTTGATCGATCGATTTTTCCTTCCCTTATGGCGGGATCCGGGTGTCCAGCGAGAAATGTGAGACAGGCGTCATTGCCTTTCCTTAAAAGCAACTTTTCATTTCATTTTCCTTCCCTTGCGGCCCCTCCCTTATCCCTTCCCTTAGGTGCCGTTCAGGTGTCCAACTATATATGAGACAGATACTGCGCCATTTCCTTTCCCCCAAAACCTATTATTATTATTATTGCCCATCCATATATCTGAGACAGTTACTGCGCCATTTTCTCTCTTGGAAAGCAGGCCTGGTTCGGGTGTCCGCCCAGATATGTGAGACAGGCATCCTTTCCTTAAATTGTCCAACGGGTCATGCGTCGCACCGAACAGGTGATGGCGTTCCATGTACCCCTCAGCAACGCTAGACACGCTGTCGCGTCTCACTCTTAAAGACGAAGCTTAAGCGTCCTCCAATTTTTTTTAAAACTTCTTTTCAGAAAAAGAGAGGCGCAGCAATGTACCGCTTTCAAGGACACCTCAAACGCGCCCTTAGAAACGGTGAAAGATGGGAGAGAAGGAGCTAGAGTAGTCCTCTAATTTTTTAACGCGCACTGACATCGCACAGCACACGGGCGCCTTTTGCGTTTTGCCTCCATCGAAACGCGGCCGCCGCGGCCGGGTTCGAAAACGGGAAATCCGACTCAGTAGCCGAGCGCCCTAACCATTAAGCCACCGCGGCGGGTAACTAGAGGACAGATTACTCCCATTTAGGCGTACTTGTGTTTATAGCGTAGAATAGTTGCTCTTCTATCTTTAACTGGCCAATATCGACTTTTAGAACGCTGTTGATATAAACGTGTTTTTTTGTTTTTCAGAGCGACTACATCAAGGATATCCAGACCTCGATACTCTACGTAAACAGCAAGCCCAACCTGGTGGTCTTGGATTACGTCATGGACGTATCTTCACTGAAGAGCAAGTTCGACTGCACTGACTCCGAGTACAGCAAGAAAGGGAGACTGTCTGGAGAGCCGATAAAGTGAGCACGACGCACTTACACCTGCACTTACGCATAAGATAAACACGATAGCGCAGAAGTGCTATGCAGCCTGCTCACAATACCGCGTTTGCAAAGCGCTTCTTTGCACGCCATCTGCGAAGGCGGTCGAATGATACCGCAAAGACGACTGATCGTGATCTGCCTGGTAGCAGGCGATAAAGAAACGAATCAGTGACGTTCAACCCCGGCTCGTCTCAAGTTTTATAGCTCCAATTCGTAAGTTCGGTCATGAAGTATCTGTGCCTCGCGCCTATTCCGTACTTACGTAAAAGTGAATATCGGAGTTAAAGAGGAGGCCGCCAGTTATATTATTCAAAGAAACAATTTCTTATGTTTTTTTTTTAGCTAATCATCGTATATGCAGCGTGGGATACACATTCCTTTGCTGCATGCCTTCACACGTTTTAGCTCATATTATGCATTCGTTGCATATGAGCAAGTAAGTGCTGGGCCTGGATATGATAATGAGGGAACTCTTTTTCTCTTGCTCACCTAAATAATATTCGACTTTTTTTTTCCATTTCAGCAACTTCCGGCTGTCCTACTACCCGCACAGGCTGTCAGACTTTACGAATCTACTTGAAGATGTTTTTGGAAAAGAGGCCCACCATGAGATCTATGGGGACTTCAAGCCACCTAGCAAAGATTACGTCCCTGCCTTCTACATCCACATAGTACAGAAGGGCTGACCAGACACAACATGAGAAAAGTTTGAAATGTACTGACCCACATGGGCCAGTGACACATGTACGCACCAAATAATTGCTATTATATAGCAGAATTGATAAGCTTGACTCATATAATATGCCATTTAGACAGAGCATCTCACAGTGTCGCCAGCAAAGCAATCAGCAAGCAGACAGTGTCCAAACAAAAGGCGATTGGAGAATGATAACACAACGTTCCGTGCATCAGCACTTCAGTGCGTCCCTGAATGCTATGGTCTGCCTGATAAGGTGCACCGAGCCTTTTGAAGTGCTCTTTTGTCTCAAAGTTCCGGGAGTATGTGTACACTGCACTATTTGAAAAGGCCACACCCCTTACGCGCCAGTGTAGTTTTGGGTAAACAAAAGGTCACTCATGCGTTCTGCACCCCTTGCATCTCACATAATGTTTGCCCCAAAACTAACGAGTGCTCAAGTTTTACTCTCTGCCAGTTATCTTGGAAGCAAGGTACTTAATGTGCAGAGCTAACTTGAGGCCAGCCGTGCATGATCTAACATCAGATGCCCAGCAGTAGCACTGTGTCTTGTTCAGAAGCATTTGGTGGAAACGATCACTACTTCTTTGCTATTATGTTGCATGGGATCATAGTTGCACAAGGACTATGACAGACGCTGTAGTGGAGGGTTTTGGATTAACTCCACAACCTAAGCGTTCTTTAATGTAAACTGAAATCACGCAGCGCATGGGAGTTTTTGCATCTTGCCTCCATCGAAAAATGCAGGCATCTCAGCTGGGTTCGATCCTGCGACCTTGGGCTGTGCAAATGAACACCATAGTGAATAGGTCAAGGCGGTGGGTATTAAACCCGAATGACATGAAATTACGTAAAAACCCGGTACTGCTAAAAAGAAAAGGAATGAAAAATAAAATGGCAAGGGTCGGGCCACAACAGGATCACCACGACATGTGGAATCACTATTGCAATGCAAAGGCTGTGCTGCTCGAATCATATAGCAGAAAGGTGATACAATGGAAACGAAAGATGTTGACTGAAAGAACCACCAAAATTCACATATATGTTTAAAATATGTATTAATATTCATTTAGATCACGAAACCAACAAGGTTTTAACAGACTATATGCAGCCGTCAGCAGAAATGTCAGAATGTTTAAACCAGGGCATGAGTCTGATGGCGGAGTAAAGGTCAAAGGTTCAATGCATTTCAGGGCCCGTTGCTTAACCCTCAAAATGCTCTGCTGTATATCAGTGTGAAAAGGCGAAAACAGCTGCATTGTGCCCTCTATGAGAATGCCCACTCCCAAAGCTCCCTTAATCACATGGCCACTACAGCCCAGGGTGAAATGAGCGAAATCCACATAGGCCACCTTATGAATGCAAGTTGTTTTGGTTAGAACAGACTATGACACTTACAGCAACGTTGCTCAAGAAAGTCCCCTACATTGCCACTGCTAGAAAAAGTAGCTTCCGTAAGCAATGTAAAGACAAAACCCTGAAACAGTGCCTGCAGAACTCTATCACACAGATGGATTGCATTCATCTTGCATTGAAGAGATGTCAGTGCCCATCCAAAAGTACTGACTAATACCCCAGTCACACGGGCACTTTCAAAGGCTATCAAGTCGAGAGCCTTTGAGATTCTCAATCATTACTGAAACTCGATTGCCGACAAGAGTTTCCATCACCTCACACCAAGGTGTTGTGGCGCCACCGACACCGGCAAAAAAGGACAAAGTAACGAAATGTCACACACAGCTCCCTTTGTTGTCCTGGCTCGTGTCCTGTCTTGTGTGCTAGTTTCTTCAATGATGGATCTGCACTGACTAGCCGTACCTCATGTAAGCTCTTCACATTTATATAAAGAGAACTTTTAAGCACATATTGGCATCGTGGTTACTAGTGTCTTGCATTTGCTATAAAAAAATCGATGACTAGCCACGACATCCGAGCTTCCATCAGCATATTTTCACACACGCACATGATGCCTCCCTAAACGACCAAATGTTTGTTTCCCTTTGCAGTCCTGAAGGTTAAAGCTATCGTCTTGAAGACCGTGTGCTGTGCATCTACAACAAGGTAATAGGGTACTCGGCATGGTGCACCATTTTTGATCTCCTCTGCAGAGATCACATGCTATTGTCCCAAACACTCAGTCAGTATCACATCTTAAAAAGACAGCCTCGGAACGATTCACACAAGAAACGCGCAGTAAATCGCATAGCAAGCTGAAGACGACTGGGTAGGAAGCACAACAGGGCGGGCATGTTAGTACCTGGCTAGCGTCGCTCGCCAATGTTGTTCCACGCATCTAAGAAGGAGCAAAGTATCACTGCTGCTTGCTCTTTCGAACGCCATCGTGCGTCCTTTTCCTGTCCCTTTTTCCGGGCGAACTACTCCGTGCATCGTCTCCGCCACGGCCGGGCTGCTTGGCGTCCTCCTGCGACGCGCCCCTGGCGTCCGATGCCGGACTGCCATCCTCTTTGGACGACTGCCTCGGTGGTGCATTTCTCGAGCCGCGGTCCCCTCTCCGGCTCGCCAGCGTGCTGAGGAGCGTGTTCTTTAGGAAGTTCTTGTTGGTCGGGTGGATTCGCGGCTTCTGCCAGCCGTAGGCGCCGTGGTCCTTCGCCCTATCAGCGCCCAGCTTGGTTTCCCGCAGTATCTCCTCGCGGGCCAATCGTTCCAGCTCTTCGTCGCTGAGCGGCATGGGGGACTGAAGGGTCCGGTACAGAGGGTCAACGAACGCGCCCTGAAGCACCAGAGCGGGCCATTCCAGTGGGCAACCCCTTCACTACGTCGTTCTTGTTACGATGGTCCTTGACTGTACTTCGGACAGGTGAATTAATTAAACTACAAGAGAAATGAACCAGGTGAGCAGGGTTCTTATACCGCAGTGCTTCTCAAAAGCAAAGAACACATCCTCCACGAAAGATCAACACAGCACGCGGCCATATTTGTCGTTTCAGGCATTTGAAAGTTTCGAAGTTAAAGCGTCATCATGCTATTTCTATTTCGTCCTCACGTATGCACCAGAGCAGCTACATGAACGCTTACTAACGAGTACTATTTAGTTAGATATAGAGAGGAAGCCGCGCCCGCCTGGAGGTATTGAGAATCATTTGTTTCGGTTCTAACTGGTTCGACCGTGGCACAAGGTGCTGCCTCTAGCGGCTGAAAAAGGCGCATCATAGAGGTACGGTGGCTAGAATGCATGGAGGCATGCTAGAAAGAGAGGGGGGTATAAAGGGGGCACCAGCGGCACCGATAAAGTTGCACTATATTGTACTTGTTTTTTTAAATCGATGTTTACTGCCTCGGGGCATAAAAAGGTATAGAATGAGGGATGACGAGGATGCTTAAATAAATAGAAAAAGGTTCGCTGATCTCATGAAATCAAGGAGTGAACGATGATGTGGTCCGTGTGTCCAAGCACTACGGTTGTACCCTGGTTGTACAACCAGGATAAAACATGGAAGAGGCCTTTGCCGTGCAGTGGGCGTAGTCAGTTGGTATAATAAATCTGTGGTCGTCAGGCTGATGATGACCCTGGTTGTGCACTTGCAGACGAGTCTCGCGTGGTACGGAGAAAACCGAGTTGCCCGCGCTCCTTGCACTTCTGCTTTCGTTTTGAGGCACCGCAAAAATGCAAAATTAACCGGATGAACATGACTGGACTGCGTTAAATGCGGGGCACCCAAGGCCACTTTTTTTTTTTTAACCCTCGGAGCATTTACGACTCCCCAACTTCGAGTAGTGGGAGGCTCCGTAGTCCAGCTCTGACCCGGAGGTACAACCACCCTGAAATGATCCCCTGTGTCCAGAAAATGCGTTTGTACAGCGCCACTAGTGCAACCAGTTTGCCACAGCATAGTCTGCCCACGTTAAAGAAACATGCAAACGTCTGTGGTGCTGACTCGGCGTTTTCTTAACATTAAATGATTGGTTGATGGGGGTTTAACGTCCCAAAGCGACTCAGGACGCCGTAGTGAAGGGCTCCGGAAATTTCGACCACCTGGGGTTTGTTCAACGTGCACTGACATCGCACAGTACACGGGTGTATAGAATTACGCCTCCACCGAAATTTAACCGCCGCGGCCGGGATCGAACCCGCTTCATTCGGGACAGCAGCCGAGCGCCATAACCATTCAGCCACCGCGGTGGCTGCATTTATTGAGCTTTCAGTTGAGAAGCGGCATTTTTACCGCCCTTTAAATTATATCCATGATATGACGACATAAAGGGACCTCGAAATTTCTGGTCGCAATCTAATGCAACAGATCTGTAAAGGTGGTCCTTTCGAGCCTGCTCTGCACTGACACAATTAGCAAACAATTCGTAAAACTTGTATTACGCACGCGACAAATTTGACGATACCTCGCGCGGAGAATCTGGGCGAAGTGGTGCGCATTCCCGACCTTGTTTTTCTTTTCCGGCAAGTATGCGCGTACGAGGAGGGACCCAAGAAGCAAAGTTTAATTGCATATAATTAGGTGTTACAGCTAGGTTAAACTATTCCGCGCTGGGGTGACGGGATACGAGTGCTAGCGCGCACTTCTTACACCTCGGCAAGTATAGTTTCATGGTCCCTATAAAACGTATGGCAAACTTTACTCCAGGGCATCCCCGGGTGTAGTAACGGTGCCCACCACCGACGGAGCCACCATCGCTTTGCATGCGGCGTGATCCATTAATTGCTGAAACATACATGAGTGGTGCACTTTGATGTGTGCACACACACCAAAGGAAATAACGGCAGATTTCAAAGGAAAAAAAAACTGCGCACTTTATTTGACCTTCAGTATTTACAGCAGTCCGGGGAACCTCCCATGTGTGCCAACTGAAAACCTGCAGAATTCAATCACAACACAGAGATCAAAGTGCCCATATCCTTAGGCCAATAATAAAACCACATATGCACACCTGCAACCCTATTAATGGCGACGCTGCAGACTTCAGCTGTCGAACACGTACTCCGCACCCAACAATACCACCTAAGTATCTTTAATCAAACAACGCCATTACATCTGAAAGAAAAAAAAAAAGACCTCAAATATTTAAGCAAGTCTGCCAATGACTGGAAGGAGATAACTGTACTGCTAAGAAAAATAATCCCTCCAGGCGAATCACTCACATCCCCACATCTGCAACAGCGAAGGAACACATAAAATAAAGGAAATTATCACACAGGAGAACTCGAACCTGCAGAAGCACTTCTTCCGAGGGCACACCTTTGCATAACAGTTTGCAACAAAGGAGAAACTGCTAGCTCTAGGGGAAACTGAAGTCCTGATGCTGGAATATTTGCAACACAGGTAGCGCAAACTTAATGCACAAAAGCATTAACAAAAATTGGCATATCATTTCCAACGTACTTCACCACTCTGATGCAAGCTTGATCCAGTGATGGTAAAAGTTCCAGTAACTCACATCATAACTAGAACCATTAGAAAAAAAAAAAAGCAACCACCTCTTGGGCGAGGTCACTAATACGGCAACGAGTTGCTGGCTTAGGCACTCCTGGCAGTAGATGCAGATGCCTACTGTAAGCGTTAATGAAAGCCTGGTAATGAAGCAGATACACTCACTATCAAAAAATGCCTTTCCAAATGCCTGAGAAAAGTACAAATTGTGCAAGCTGTAATGCTATAATGACATTAGAAAAATGACTGCAAGAAAGAAAACTGGCTCAGCACAGGCTATAGATAGAGGAGAGACAGCAGCAGGGCCTTGTGTAGATTTGATTACACAACAGCCATTTCTTTGAGAAATGAGGCTCCTGCCCTAAGCTTACAAAAGAAAAGATAAAAAGCGGAAGGGGAAGAAAAAAAGATGCAGTGTGCACAAGCTGAAGCTGCCTGCTCAGTACTCCGTAATGCAGTGAAATACAACCAAACTGTGCACCTTTTTTCGTATTACAGTTTGTAGGTTTGACCATGACACTTCGAGAAATGAAAAAAAAAAAAAATGCCAGCGACAACCACTTGCACACGCATTCTTTCTCTAATGTAGTACACAACACTGATGGTGATGATTGGCATTGAAACTTTTTTTTTTGGGGGGGGGGGGTGGGGGGTGGGGGGGAGAGCTTGGGTGACAAGAGAAAGCCTTCAGAAACAGGGCACCCTGCCTATCTGCTGACAACACATGCGCGGACAAACATTGGCGCAGCAGCACACGATTAACAGTAACACCACTGAAAGAGTGAGGAAAAAGAAAATGAAAAAATGTAATGACAGCATCAGCTGAGGAATATGAAAGAATAATGAAACAAACATGGATGGAGGGCTCACTGAACATTTAGGAAACGGTAAAATTTCGAGCGCTTCAGCTTAAAAAAATATGTACTGTGACAGCAAACACTCAATGCAATTTGCGCGCTCTCACAAAAACACATGCACACGCGAATGAACACGGAGTTCCTGTACAATATGCAAACGGAAACAACCAGTAATATGCGTTGTGGGGCTAGTTGATCCATTCTCAGAATTCTTTTTTTGCGCACACAAAGACGACACCAATCCAGTCTTCCTTGTCTTATTGTGTAGTCTTTGTGTGCACAAAAAAGATTTCTGGGAAACAACCAAGAAAAAAAAAGAATGCAGTGCATGGCTTTCTTCAACACAACAGACAAAACTAACGCAAGACAAAGCTTGTAGGTCGTGACCACTGTGCTCTCCGCCGCAACAAACCCTTCTGCCCGTACTACAGTGAACAGGTAA
Source organism: Amblyomma americanum (assembly GCA_030143305.2). NCBI lineage: Eukaryota > Metazoa > Arthropoda > Arachnida > Ixodida > Ixodidae > Amblyomma > Amblyomma americanum. The sequence continues at coordinate 101,104 of JARKHS020009810.1, forward strand.
AAACCGTTTTAATTTTGGTCCGAGGGCACTGAGCGCCACAATGAACGCAGGGCTGTTAGCCTTTACCTGTTATTAGTGTGCCAAACAAGACTGAGGATATACACAGTTCTCTTCCCAAACTTGAAATTACCTGTAGACACCTCTTTCCCAATACAACGAGATAACCACAAATCCTGCAGCCCTGCATCCAGACTGGTGGTCGAGCTTCAGGCTGAACTGCGCATCAACACAAGTGGCACGGCTGCCACCTTAGCACTGTCCCATGAGTTTTTTTTTTTTTTTCTCCAATACTCCAACCCGTAGAGACAGTGAGCTAAGCGCACTCCCAAAGCCAGCAATGAGACAAGAAGAAAGGAAAAAAACGGAAGTGTGAAGTTTAATCAACATGCTTACTCGTTTGAGCAGAATAAAATAAGAAAAAAGCAGTGCCTTTGTAAGAAGAGAGAGGATGTCACAAGAGGGAGAAAAAAAGGAAAAGGGGGAAAAAAAAACAGTGAAAGTTCATACTGCACCACATCAGCAATAGAGGCCTCGACTTGAGGGCTGCAGGCTTAGTCTTTTTTACCTGCTGTGGTACTCTGCAGTTGCCGCACTAAGATGCGGCGGCAGCAGTCGGCAGTCATTCTCGACCGGGCTGGATTCGATATGGCTGTGGGTTTCAACCATCAGCCATCTTGCTGCAGATTAGGATCTCAGACTAACAGTCTTCCGAGACTTGGGCCCCAACCCCAAAACTCGAAAAGACAAAAAAAAAAAAAAAAGCTGGCACTTGGCCCAGCTCTCATCACTGCTGTGATGACCTAATTTCGCAGCACATTGCACGATGAAACAACCTAGCAAAGTCTCTTTAAATTAAACCACTCACAGTCAAAATACCCCTAAGCCCTGGTGCTGCACACTTGACACAATGGGCAGAGTCTTAAAAAAAAAAAAGAGTAAAAACTGTCTTCGAGAACACCTGTAACACAGGCAAGCACAACATGAATTGGCTGGCCCTGCCTGACAAAACAACACACTCGCTCTGCGGGCTCATCGCATCCCGTGCAAATGCCACAGCGAAGCCAAAACCAAGTGACACCAAACCATTCCCACCCAATGAGAGAACAGACTGGTTGTGCTTGTGTCCAGCATCGGTGTCACTCACACGCAGCGCAGCTTCCATCACGAGTCCCGTCGGCGGTGACAGCGGTGTCGGTGGCGATGACTTCTCGCAACCAGAGCAGAAATGGTAAGGGGGGTTCGGGGAGTGAAAGCAATCTTCTCAACGACTGCTTGGCTTCCAAACAGTAAGCAAGGGGTCAAGGTGTAAAAGAAGGGGAAGGGTTGGGGAGGGGGACAACGCAACAATGCAAAACATGCAGGAAGAGATGGAAGACAGTGGGAAGGATGCAAAAGGCCAAGATGAAAAACAACCACCCAGTGAGGCGAAAATAAAGCAGCAGGAAACCGGCACTGCAGTGATGCATGCCAAAAGTATGGAGGTAAACAGAGAGAGGAGTAGGAGAGAGAGGGGGGAAGGCAGGTGCAAGCAAAGCCAAGCAGTGGCGGTGACGGAAAACTTCCCGTATCCTCTCCTGCTGCTCACATTTTGCTCTGCGTTCTTGAGTCAGTGAGCGTTTTTTTTTCCTTTCTCCGTTCCCTCGTTTGTTACCTGCGGCAGTGGGGCGAGGGGGGCAAAAAAGGCGTTCACACCACAGAGGTCTCTAGCACCGTGGTGCGCAGCGGTGACCTTGAGGTGCTGTCGATGCCCTGCACGAGAGAGGCGAGAACACACCTTCAAAGCAAAAACGCACAGACGCCAAGCAGCAAAGAACGCCTGCACACCACTCCACCCAAGCAGAACGCATTACATTTTACATGTGGCACCAATAAAACCCCTTGCTATGTCACTGAATCATCGGCCACTTCAAACAGCTAAGCCACAAGTTGCCTCACAGAGGTCTAAAAAGGACGTCCAAAAGCATGCAGCTATGCCTGCATGCATTTCGCAGCAAAACTCCACTAGCCAATCGTGCTGGAATAGCTGAGCAAATAACTGCAAACTCTACACCCTTGCCTACAGAGAATGCATTCTGTTTTGGTAGCTTTTGCTTTCAACGCTGTGCCTTCTTTTCTCACAGCCCAGAAAGCAACATTCAGAGTCTCTCGATCTCTACATACTTCAGAATTTTTCAATAAGCGTGATCCTGAATTCACTGAAGCTTGAACCTGCTTGCTTTACCTGACACACCAAAATAAGTGGGCTCGACCGTTACGCACTTGACGATTGCCAAAGATGCACACACCCACAACCACACCCAGAGCCCATGCCTTTTCCATTTGCGGACTTCTGGAAAGAAACCGGCAGTGACAACCATGGGACACTTACGTCTGATCGGCGTGCCTTCTCTTCGACGGCAGTCGATGTCACTGGGGAGGACGGCCTCAGATCATCGTGCTGCAAGGCAATCAGAGACTGCACAAGAAATGAAAAAAGCAGAGAACCCAGTTGGCACAACTTCCGCACAGAGAATGCCTCCGGTACGCAGCAGAGTGACCCCGACAGACCCCCTTTCGAGCCACGCACTTAGAGATCACAGAGAGTTGTGCCTTTGCGGTACCCTCTACCAAGAGCCGTAATCTTGCTTTTCTACATACCTGAGCAGCACAACTCCAAACAAACTGCTGGATAAAGTTCCTTGGAGCGCAGCAGCGTCACTGCGGAATTTCACTTAGGAACTGCCTAGATGCCTTCGCGACTACCTCACAACTGCTACAGCAGAAAAGAGCACTACTTCAGCCTGGGGGCTTATACAGCCTGTCTTGCCTAACTGCTAGCAGAAAAAGTAAGAGCAAAAAAAAAAAAACTCTGCTTTGCTGTTAGCGTACCGTTAGCATGTCAGCAAACTGCTGTTGCTTCTGCTAAGTGACAAAATTTATCTGCACATGCCCCATCGGACTAGCGCAGAGCACCAGCGAGAGTAGCACATCCAGCGCTGTACGCTAAGATGTTGAGCTAAACCCACTCTCAGGCCCCAGGTAAAGCGCGTATTCAACACTCAGCGATTATCAGGACAACCACAAACTAATGCTTCAAAGACAGAAAAGCAGAGCAGCAAACAGCAAAAAATTGAACCCACTGTCTGGAATCACAAGAGAGAGAGAAAAAAAAAAGATCAGAAGATGCACTTGCAAGAAAACTTACGCATTGAATGCAGGTCACCTAATGGAGCGGCCAGCGACAATCCAACATGGCTGCACCACCAAATGATAACAACAGTCTGTTCCATGCCTGTCCAAAGGTTACTACTAGCTGTACAAGCTTAGCAATACAGAGCACAAAAAAAAAAGGGGGCCCCATTCAAAGCAACGTTCCTGCAGCTTTTAAAAGGCCAAACAAGGCAGCTCCACTACACAGCCAACTAAACCATTCCGCTGAAAAGAAAAGGTCAGTACAAAGCACGTCTTGTACCAAGGCACAATCCCAAGTCCCGCTCCATCAACACCCACACAAACACAAACAAAAATCTCTCCCTGCTCTTCCACTGACCAGGCTCATGCAAAACCTGGACCTACTTATCCCACAAAATTTTCATCGAAAGAACACTGCAAGTTAGCATTTAAACTCTTATACATACCTATTTGCACCAGTTCCCTCTTTCTATAAACACCCCACCTGTCCTCCTCGTCACCACTTGCTGCCTTGTTCTAGGGTCTTCCAAGCCCCCCCCCCCTCTTTAAATCAGCTTCCAAGTTAAAAGACCCATGCACAGCTACTCAAAAGATATGTCTACTAAATGTTTTCCTTTTTATAGTCAACAGTGAGTCAAAATTGCTAATTTTATGGTTTTAATAACTCCGGAAGCATCAACCAAGTGCAATAACTCCCCTTTGTCTTCTTCGATGAGTTTATAACGCTGTCATTCCAAACCACGAAATTCAAAACTGTTCCACTTGTCTGAATAATAAAAATAACAATAATAAACAATGTAGATCTTGTTTTTTTTTCTTTCATATGCTTGGTTTTGATTAAGATGTTGTGCAACAAATGAATTGCATCAAGATGGTACCAGAGACGGTGCCAAAACAGATTGGGAACAAGGTGATATATTCAAGGTTTCCAAAGGCTTAAGCCTACAAGCACACGGTAACAGAAACTGCGCAAACATGAAAACCTTGTTGCAAATTACCTCTCAGGTGTCCCAGGTGAAATATCAAGCCACAGAATATCAGAACCACAGCCAAACCCCCAACAACCCTTTCCAGACGTGCTCCCAATGGGCTCTTGAAAACGGCTTGATGTTACGGAAGTCTGAGGCCATGGTTACTGAACACTTTCTAAAGATGGCTGCAAACATAAGGGTAGTGCTGCCCTCCCTGGGACCTGCCAAAGACTGCAGACCAGCAAGTCTGCAGTCTTACTGACATCTTATTGATGTTCCTATTCCGATTCAAGCACACTACAAGATATGCGACAAATGAACGCTTTCCCCAAGTAGACAGAGCAAATGAGAGAATGGATTGGCTTCCCGCCGATGGGGGACTCTGCCTGGCCGCAACAGTACCTCGGGCCCACTTGCCGCCGACCCCTCACTCTGTCTCACGGCAGGCTCACGTTCGGGCACAGTCACGTGGTTGCGTTGAGACGACGATGACACCGTGTCGTCTTCTTCCTCCATCGCCTGCACAGAAGTGAGGGCGGCGCACGAGGGCTTGCTACCAACCTTCGCAGCATAACAGGTGGGAGACAGGAGGGGGTGCGGACCTGCCCTAACGCCACATCCCCTTAGCTGGGTGTGCAATCTTTTCAATGCCACCTCAAGCACATGTCGCTTAATGCAGGTGCAACGCAGTGGGAAGCACTTGACAATAACAGCATTCGGCTTAAGAACACCGCATAGACAACAGTAGTCAAGGAAAAAACATAAAGCAAGGTGGTCTAAAATGTCTGCCCTTTTCATACCCTGCCGGCCTATGGCACTTTTAAGTGACAACATGACTGGTCCACTCTAAGCAAGAAATTCCTTCTGCCATTTTGCCTGTATGGCCTTTGGGTGCACCTCTTCTTCTCTACACTGGCGATATTTGACGAAGTCACTTGTGCTCTGGGACACATTCCAAACAGGAAGAAGCCCTGTATAAAGTCTCGAGACCTAGTTGTCACTTGTCGATGTAAGTTTGAACCAATATTTTTTTTTTAACTCAACTGAACAGGCACCCTATGGCACTCTTGATTGTGGTAAAGTTAAACACGGCTATAAATTCGATGGTGCTCTACTGATGCATGCAGTCACGTATGTAGGCAATCAGCATGAAATACAAACAAAAGTTACTCAAGCCCATGATCATTACATAATGGTTTGGTTTATAGGGGTTTAACGTCCCAAAGCAACACAGGCTATGAGAGACGCCGTAGTGAAGGGCTCCGGAAATTACGACCACCTGGGGTTCTTTAACGAGCCCTGACATCACACAGTACACAGGCTTCTAGCATTTCGCCATCGAAATTCGACCGCCGCGGCCGGGATCGAACCCGCGTCTTTCGGGCTGGCAGCCGGGCGCCATAACCACTCAACCACCGCGGCGCGTCAATACATAATATGACTAATAGAAATAAGAGCACATATAACAAGACTCATTGCTGAACTATCTGGTTCCGATGTAGCAGAAACATAACAGCGCAAATTTTTTAGACCAACCTGAACAGCAAAAGCGCCTCTCGAATCCCTTATTTCACTTCTTCACTAGTGCGAATGGGTCCACATACTCATCTTGGACATTTCCACGGCCTTTGACAACATCCACCACAGCGCAATGACTGCATTTTTACCCCTATTCTTACATCCGTGCCTTCCTCACAAACCGCACCACGGAGGTTCACATAGGCCCCCAAACCTCCCTCTCCTACACCCTTCAAGAAGCAAGTACCCCATAAGGCTCTGTACTACCGTCTTTAAAAATTGTAGGCCGACCTATTTTTTTTAAATAAGAAAACCTGAAGCAGAGGGGTCGACTTACAATCAAAACTAAAGCGTGGTGCCACAAATGAAGGTGAGACAAATATCAGGGATGTGGTTACATTTTTGCTGCGCGGCTCTGTCGCATCGCGCCTGGTGCTGGCCTTGAGCAGCTGCTCTGTGAACACCCAGAACCCGCACCACCTCCCCGCGCATGGCGGTAGGCGACCGCTGTCGGCAAGTGGAAAACCTGCACCCCTTCCCGTGCGTGGCTGCCGACTGCAGCTGCTGAGACGTTATGCTCTTAAAGGCGAAGCTTAAGCGCCCTCTAAGCTTTCTTTTTTTCTTTACTTTCAGCTCCGCACTTGGCGCTGAAGAGAGTGCTGATGGATAATTGTTCCAGCCGCAGCGGCATCCGTACTTGGAATGGCAGCAGTGCCGGGGAGTGTCAGTAGCTGACGGAAGAGCCGACGCCGCCCACGCATACATTTTCTTTGGCCGTGATGCTTTTGACGACTGCCGCCATTATTTACCAGTTTTTAATGCAGTACTTCGTCAATCATCATTTGTGCTCCAAGCCCCGTAAGCATCCGGTGCTCGTTCGCAGCTATATTCAAGACGACTGCGATTCTTTACAGCGAAGAAACGAAGAACTGTGCGTTGGGCCACAAGTTTCACGTCTCGGAATGGGTGATACAGGTGTGGCGGCTGCAGCGAGGCAAAACTGTCAGCTTCTCCACGTGACGTCGCGGTGCAACTGCTTGTGAAGTGCAGGATTTCGCTGTTCAATGACGTTAGAACAAAGTGCTGCGGAACCGCAGCAGCTATAACGACAGCAGCGCTAGCGAGGACCACGGTGCAAGTGTGGTCAATACAGTGACTAATATATTTTCGTTTTGGAATGTGCCCACGGGGATGCCCGTGCTCTGTGGTCGATAGCAGCTGATGATAAGCAGCAGCGGCTGGATAATGCTATCGCATCCTACTATTAAAGGCAAACCTTATGCGACCTCAAAGTTTTCTTCTTTTATGACATGTGATATGGGGGAAGGGGGGGGGGGTCAACTTAAATTCGAGTCGATTTACAATCGTATAAATACGGTAGTGCCATTCCTATTCACTGCTGCTGCTTCTCTTATGAAGAAAAAAAAGTTGATGCGGTTTAAACTTTGGTTAACCCTAGTGAGAAATGCAAGCTTCCTTTGCATGGGTACGTTCACAAACGCCACACACACTGCTAAACGGATTGTCTGTACAGCGTCGACGAAATGCCCGATGGAGCAGTTGCCACCTGCCACGGCGGGCAGATTGTGAAGACGTGAGTAGGTCACATGACCTGTCACGTGACACTGCCCTCTTGAAAACCTAGCGTAGTGAAGCTTTCGCTACAAAATAGAGCAAAAGGAACACGAAGGACTGAAAGAACGTAATCATGAACGTACACCAACTCGCCCAACTTTTGGTACTGCTTAATGTGATTGTTGCTTCTCTCAACCACATTTTGCACCTCCGGCAGACTCTATAAGCCAATGACATCACCCTGTGAACCCCCACAGGCAGCCATACACACACAACACTACGCTCGCACTGCAGGCCTCACTCGCTCCCCTAAAAGATTTGAACTCCTAATCACACGCCCTAAACCGCCCACCCTCCCTTCAACACTCATCAACATCAACACTATAGAGACAACTCATACTGGAGTTAAACACCATCTGGATTCCCAAGCTGCACTTGCAAAGCACTGGACACAACAGTTTTACCATAAAAAAAACAAACAAACTTAAAAACACAACAACCTCATTGGTACATCTCATCCGGAGCACAACATACCCCGCCTCATTTATGCCTTCTTACTAAGCCACTTTCTGTAGACCGTTACCCTATCTCAAACTAGACAGGGAAACAGACGCCTCAGAAGCCCTTCTTAAGAAAGCATACAAAAGCACTCTCCATCTCCCCCCTCACATGCACAAGCCTCAAGACTTCTACAGCTAGGACTCCAGACCACAGATGAACTCGTTGAAGGCCACAGACAAGCTGAATACCTGCGGCAGACACATACTAGATAAACTCCATATTTGAATACGTGCCAACCACCCCCACCCAGCTTCTCCCCCTCCCTACACACATACACTTCAACCTCCTAATCAAACCCTTCCCATGCAACACACACCCCGATTACGACGCCATATGCAGAACAGCCCTTACCCTCCACAAATACAGGTCCAAGCAGGACGCCGTACGGGTTGGCACGGGGCTTGTGCGGCCACGGCTGCTGCGGTGACTGTAGTGGACCAGGAGTTGCCCACTCATCCCCCCCCCCCCTCCACCCACTTCCACTCCAGAATCAGCAGTGCGGGGAGGCAGCAAGAACTGCTGCCACTGCCCACACTGAAGCCCGGTACATTTTTTTCAGACTCCGAAACGGCATTACTAAATTCTGCTAGAGGCAGGATCCATGAGACTGCCTACTGCGCCTAACAATCCCCCTCTGCTGAACCACCCCACCAGCTGGAGCTGATCTGGGTGCCTGTGCACCAGGGAAACCCTGGTAACGAGGCCGCCAATGCACACGCCCGAGGACTTATAAAACTGGGTGGCGGCGGACTCTGGCCTAGAAAACTCGAGAGAGCGCATGCATACCTTCAGCGAGGTGACGCAGGCCTACCGGGCCGAACGCCAGCTCTACCCTCCACCCCGCCCATCCCTTACCAGCCTTCACCGAATCTTGCGCAGCCACCTGCAGATCCAAACACTCCCCGCCCCATACCCACTCTCCCGCATCCAACCGGGTGCCTTCACCTCATCTTGTCCTTGGTGTCACCCTAACACACACCCTCATGGAGTGCCCCGCTGATCCTCCCTCGCCAGGCTTGGAGAGCCCTCAATCTGGGAGGCCTCACCGCGTGCGATGGACCCGACTGCCACCACGTGGGCCGTGGATGTGCTGCAGCAACACAGACTGACAGATATCAAGTGCTGTGGGGTCGTGCCTGGCCTATAAAAGATTCATCTCTCTCTCTACATACCTCAGTGCTGTCTGGCTTTGACCGCTTGAACATCTCGCCATCTGTTTCAGAGTCATCACACTGCCGCTTTAGTCCACCGCCACTACTATTCAGAGGTGATGATGAATCGTCCATCTGAAAAACAACAAGCACATTCGCTACACTGATCACAAGGAAGTGACCTTTGCACTAAGGGTTCCCCTGTTTATGCCCTCTGCCTTTCGCAAGAACAACGCTCGAGTTTCACTAACCTCACCAGAAATGACAGAAACATCCCCGAACTCTATAGCATTGTTCCTCAAACCATGAACTGCATATCATAAAAGTTCCCGATTGGTCCGAAACCTTAAAAATGTCCTTTCCTGACTCCCATATAAACCAGATAAAATACATATGATTCATGCTCAAAATTTTAAATATTCCGACACCCCTAGTGAAAGCACGTGATTGAATGTAAGGTTCGTGTCAAGGTGTGCCGAACTGCCACCTAGATGAAGGCAGTTCAGCACACCACCGCAAGTCAATGAAAAACATGAAAGCAAGACTGGACATTAGCGTTCGATTCGCTAGAACAAATACAAACTCACCGGCTAGTGGGGCAACGCAGAAATAAATTCTCCGCAAAATCACGTCCCGCAAACTTTTGTGCATGACTGTTAAAAATGATGACAGAAGGGAGAGACAGCTCCTTGCAGAGTTCACGATTCATTAAAATGCAAGGGTTTTGTGTCCAAGCTCAAACTACAATTGATACTGGCATTGTACTTGGGCAGAAGTGTGAAAACCCAAAGTTGTGTGTTTTCTCCTGTTTTGCACCTGCAATGTCAACCCTCGCGTTACAATTATATGCCTTTTTCCCCATTCTGTCGGAATAAAGTCTACCCTCACGTTACAAATATGCTTCCCTTCCACCTTTTTGCACCTGCAAAGTCGACCCTAACACTATAATTGTGCTTTTATTCAAGTTTTGCACCCACAGTACACCCAACATTACCAATGTACGCTTTTCCTCATTTCATATTTGCAAAGTCAACAAGCTTGTTACAAATGCGCTTTCCCCCCGTTTTGTACCCAAAGTTGATCCTCGAATTAAGGGGGGTGCCTGATCTTTAAAATTTTGTAATGCAGTCATAATTATGAAATCTTCAGGAAACATGTATTTTTGCACGCTGATTCTAAATATGGCATTTAATTTCATGAAAAACAATTTCTTGAGCACTCAAGTAGCTTTTATGCAAGCATTTTGCGAAGAGCTCTGAAGAAAATTTGCTGCGGATAAACTCGCTGATATGTATGCCATTGGGTTCTCTTGATACCAAGGAATGCAATAAGGGTAAAATTATCGTCCTGGCTATCACAGAACTTGAGCTCTAGGGTAGTGAAGCTGCCACTTCAGAAACAGGAATACACACTTTTCTTCGCATTTCTGAAGCGACAACTTCAAAACCCTATAATTTAAGTTCTGCGATAAGCAGGAAGGCAATTTTACCCTTATTGCATTCCTTGGTATCAAGAGAACCCAATGGCATACATATCAACAGGTTTCCTGCAGCAAATTTTTTCAAATTTCAAAGCTCTTCATAAAACACATGCACAAAAATTACATAAGTGCTGAAGGAATTGTTTTACATGAAATTAAATTACATATTTAGAACCGGCACACAAAAATACGTTGTTCCCTGAAGATTTGTTACCTGTGACTTCATTAATAAAAATTTATTCTTCAAGACCAGGCTCCCCCTTTACGACTGTTCCTTGTTTCCAATTCTGTATCTACAAAGAGGCCCGCACGTTACAACTGTGTGCCTTTCTCCCTTTTTTGTACCCACCACAAAGGCAACCCTCGCACCCCAATTGTGCTTTTCAAACCCCAAGTTGACCTTCGCATTAAGTCTGTGTGCTTGTTCCTAATCCGTATCTACAAAGCGACCCACATGTAATAATTCTGTACCTTTCTCCTCGTATTGTACCCGCCACAAAGGCGACCCTCGCATTACAAATGTGTGCTTGCCTTCATATCATATCTCCAAAGTCAACCCACATGTTACAATTGTGAGTTTCACCTTTTTTTGTACCCAAAGTTGACCCTCGCATTAAAAATGTGTGCTTTTCCTCAATCCATATCTACAAAGTTGACCCTAACGACTTTGCTCTCCCCCTCCCTTTTACACCCACAGCAGAGTCTCACTAAAAATCTATGGTTTTCTCCATTCCGCATCTACAAAGTCGATCCGCCTGTTACAAATATGAGCTCCTTTCCCTATTTTGTAACCACAAAGGTGGCACTCGCAATACAAATGTGAGCTGTGTTCCGGTTTACCTGCAAAGTATACCCTCATGCTATAACTGCGAGACTACCAGTTTTGCACCTGCAAGTTCATCATCATGTTACAATTGGCTTTTTTTCTCATTTAGCACTGACAAAGCCAACCCTAGCAATACAATTGAGCTTTTTTCCCAACCATGTTGCACCCACAAAGCTCTCAGGTTAGGGTAAATAAAGTACGCGCGTATTGCCGCTGTGTGACGACAGCCCGGTGCTACAACTACTGTTTCCTTGTTTGAGCTCTTCTACCATGACTTGTTTACTAAGGGCAATAGCATGTGCAGAGTTAAAAGGCTGCGAACATGATCCATAGCGCACAAAATTCAAGGGACACAACACGAGCGCTCGTGCTGTGTCCCTTGAATTTTGTGCGCTACGGATCCTCATGTTGACTACCCACTAGACCGAACCCTGACCCTTCCAAGGCTGCGAAACCCATGAATACTCAGCTGTAGTGAGTAATTCCCACTAGCCCGAACCCTGACCCTTCTAAGGCTGTGAAACCCACCAATACTCAGCTGCAATGAGCAATTCCTACTTGTGTCTACACCTACACCATCACGGAGCAAAACTAGCTTTGTCAGCGATTATGGCATTATGCAGTTTAGTAGTGTTCCATGCCATATGTTCACATTAAACATTCATCCCTGGTGAAGCAGCATCCATGAAACGACGTTTTAGCTCAACAATGAAGAAATGCTGCTTATGAAAGCTGAAATTACTGTAACGAAAAAAATAAGTTCATTTTGATTTTGTTTTTGAACGCTTTTTAAAAAACATGTAAAGCAAAAGAACCAGCATCACTCGTTACTGAACCCAATGATGTCCATCATGTCTCACTGACTAGTTTTTAGCCCACTTTTGTGCTCCAAGCTGTGGGGGGTACAAAAATGCTCTTCTAAGTTTGTAAATTCGCAATTAATTGTGAATATTTTAAGCTTGTTGTATATGCGCCACATCAACTTCATTAAAATTGTCTGTGGCTTTCATCCCCACCCACCACACCGCATTTCAACTGTGAAAGTCTTGTGCACTTCTCGAAAACCCAACTGGCTATTAGTTCGAGATAACAAAAACCATGGCTCAAGTGCAAGATAGTCAGGACTTTGTACTGGGAGTTGTATCAGTTGAGAGGAAAAGGCCTTTCTTCCCCCTTATGTGGTCGCCTCACGAGTGCAATAACAAGACCTGAACCCCCCAGAGGACAAACACACTCTCCCACATGACCAAATGAGCGAATGCCTTTATTGAAAACCAATAACAACTATACTTTGGCACACACCATAACACGCAACAAATGTATGCAATTTTGAACTCCTCGTTTATAGGAACAACAATGAACTGGCTTCGGGATCTTTCTAACCGGGCCGCACCTGTGCACAGTCCCTCAAACTTGGCACACAGCATACAAGGCAGAGCACAAAAGAATAAGAAAAAAGGGCTGAGGCCTGATAGGTGCAGAAAAAAAAAAAACTTCAATTTTGCTTTATGAATCAAAACACTCAGAGCACTAGAGAGAAAGAAATGTAGAACACAAAAGAATAAAAGAATGTCAAGGCAAAACTGCTTTGAAAAAAAGAAAGAAAAGGAAACAGATTTTTGATTTTCCCTTTCCTACTTATCTGCACCAGCTTTGTTGAGATGGTCAACAGCCCTGGTTGTTTTCTCTCACGGAAGCCACGAAACAGAGCAATTACTAGCATGAATTCTCTCGTTTTGAGAGCTTGAAAAAGCCGCCATTGCTGTTAGATAAGAAAAAAAAAGATTGCAAAGGAAAGCACACCCTCATTGCAAGGGGTCAAAGAATTTGTGCATATGCAAATCGAGCAGTGCTCTCTACAGAACATCCAGTTTTCCAATGAGACTAATTAATGTGCAGAGTGCCCAAAGGACCGAGATCAAATGGGTGGAATGGGCGTCATGCACACAGGCACCGAAAGACCACAGCAAAACACAGCAGCAGTCGTCATGCAAGGTGCAAGAGAGACAGGGGCGTGCACGGAGCTTTTCCCAGGCGATGGCAAGCAGGGTCTCGCGAAGAGCCAAGGCAAGTAAGGTGGCGGTAGCAGCAGCAGAAGCAGGGGCGGCAGTGGCGGCGGCAGCGATGCTTTTGTTTTAGAGGGACTTTCATTTTGTGCACGAAGTGCCAGGAAAAACGAGTCAGGCCACCACCTACAAGGAAACAAGGCAAGGCACCCGCTGTGACGAGGCTGGCCACCAGGCGGCTTCCAGGTAGAAAAGCAGCACACACCATATTGCGAGTGCCCACAAAGCTGCTATCTTCGACATCTCGCCATCACCGGTGGCAGGGTGGCAAAGGTAGCATGATGAAGGGGAAGCAGGTGAACACCACAGAGTTCTCTTCGAGTGCGCTTTCCTTGGCAGGACCGACCCTCCCGAGAACCAAGTGCCCAATGCAGATGCCAATGTTCGCCAATCAGTCCATGTCAGGGTGCAAGCATCACTGCCGCCGTCACAACGTTGCCTTCGTGGGGAGTACCCACTCTTCTGTGTCACACACGACGAAATGGGGCCAAACAAAGCCAGAAAGCGCCTTTGGCACCTGCCTCCATTGTGTTACCTTTGCCAACCTGCCACTGATTGCTAAAAAGCACTTGTTGCCAGGGCCAGTGGCACGAAAGTTGTGTGTGGATCATTTTTAACGACCCGCGGTCATCACGTGCGAGGTCTTTACTGAAACTGGTAAACATGCACGACGCATTTCGCCACAACCAGCTACTAGCACACATGCTAATTATAGCATCCGGGAGCTACTCCAAACGTGTTAACAGGCACAATACAAAATAAAGAAGCAAAGCTGAAGCAGTTAAAAAAAGAAAGACGAACAAGCTCGTTTCCAGTCATGGCTAGGCACCGATATACAGTAGAACCTTGGTGATACGAGCCCGGCTGAAACGAATTCGAAAAATTAATCCGCCGAAATGCATTGTGTACAATGGTCCAAATTTCGGATGTTCCGAACACTTTTCCACGCCGTGCCGGGTGATACTAACTTCGGTACCGCGACCGTCGAGTCGCCACCGGCGCAGCGTGCGCCAGTGCCAGTTTTGGATTCCGTGGCAGCAGGGAGGCTGACTAGGCAAGCGAAGCTTTCTCTCTAGCTTTTGGGGGCGGCCTCTTCACAGTTTTCTTTTTACTTCGTTGTTGCCCGAGGCTAGCGCCGCCGCCTATTGGTCCATTCGCCCTGCGAACCAGCCAACCCAAACGGTCGGGCGCGATTTGTCCTCTCCAAATTTCTCGTGGCTCTGCACGGCCCGTTGCCCCCTGGTCCTTCCGCTACAGCCAGCATGCAGATCGTCACACCAGCAGCAGCTCCCGCTTCTTTGTTTCCTCGTGCGCGGCAACTACGGAAGTGCAGCGTGTTGTTTGCGAGTGTCGTTTTACAAGCATTGATGGTGTCAGCCCGAAAGGTACTGCAATCAGTACAGCGGAAGGCGCTGTACTTGAAGGACAATCTGGACGTTTTAAAGAAGGTGGACGAACAGCCCAAGAAAAGGAGCATTGACATGGCCAAGGAATTAGGCCAGCCACTTTCTACGATCGTCAGTCAATGTGACCAAATTATACAGAATGTGCAGCGTTTTGGCGTAAACTCTAAAGGAGCGAAGACCGCTCACCATGTAAAATTCTCTTAACGTGGTTTAAAGAGGTCACCGCGGCCGGCATCTATGTTGACGGAAAAGTTCTGCGCAAGGAGGCTGCAGACATCGCACTCACGCTTGGAATTGAAAATTTTCATGCGTCTGGTGGCTGGATGCACCGATTTAAGGCACCGCATGATCTCTCCTACAAAACTGTCTGCGGCGAAAGGAAAAAGGTTGACACCTCCGCCGTTTAAGATTGGATGGCAACCACGCTGCAGTCTTTCATCGCAGGATATGATGCTCGCAATGTTTTTAACATTGACGAGGCAGGGCTGTTTTACAATCTTCAACCCGAAAAGAGTCTCTGCTTCAAGGGTGAAAGCCTGCCCGGGTGAACAAAAAAGTAAGCGTGTGACGGTTTTGTTTTGCTGCAACGCTGATGGGTCGGAAAAAATGAAACTGACCGTCATTGGAAAGTATGAAAAGCCTCGATCGGTTGCCCTGCACATATAGAGCCAATGAAAAGGCGTGGATGACGTCGGCTCTGTTCGTGAAGTTCGTCACACACTTGGACCATAGGATGTCATGCAAAAAAAGAAAATTGTTTTGCTGCTAGACCAGTGCCCGGCGCACCTAAAGCAGATGACGCTACAGAGCATCAAAGTGGTATTCCTACCCCCAAATGATACTAATCATTTGCAGCCACTGGATGCTGGCATTATCAGAAACGTAAAGAACCACTTGAAAGTTTGTTCTGCGCCGCCTCCTTGTGAAGATTGACCGTAAGGATGCAAATATGCAGATTAGTCTTTTGGACGCTATGCATTTTATTGTAGTGGCCTGGGATCTCGTCTCCCCTACAACCACCGCGAATTGTTTCGCAAAGTGTGGGATTTTTAAATCCACAGTGGCCACCACCTCGCAAGTGCCAGATCCAATTCCTGTTGATGTCTGGAACCAGCTTGGCGTTGACTGCAGTGCCGACGATTTTGTCACTGGGGACGACGTTCTCGTCACCTGTGGTCTGCGCACAGTGGAAGACATCGTGGAGGATGTATCGTCGCAGCCTGGAATATCGACCAGTGACCAAGAAGAAGACGAGTGCCAAAATGATGACCAACCGCTGTCGGCAGACGAAGCTATGCACGCTCTCGATATTCTGCAGCTTGCCGTGACATACAAGGCTGTGCGTGAGAACACTACAGCCCAGTTCTTCTGCTTCAAAATTTCTCTGCTGGCCGACCTCGTGGAGAAAAAGACCAAGAAGAACATACGTGACTTCTTTCCATGTAAATAAATTTTTTTTGTGTGTCTCATCGTTTTGGGACGGATTTCGCTCGTTTTTGGCGATAAGAAATTTTGGGTGATACGAATATTTTCGCCTCCGCCTCCCCTTGAGATTCGTATCACCAAGATTCCACTGTAATGCCAAGCACTGGAGCAATTAAAGGCTTTGCATCAAATTCTTGCACCAAGCAGTAGTCAGGTCTACACTCCATGCCCCAACTGAAACCAGGCCTTCACTTTTTTTTTATTTTAAATAGTCTCAAGGATGTAAAGGGGCACACCTTAATGAAGTGGTGTGAGCAAGAGAGAAACCTTGTAGAAATGCAAGCTCCTTTCAATGCTGC
Source organism: Amblyomma americanum (assembly GCA_030143305.2). NCBI lineage: Eukaryota > Metazoa > Arthropoda > Arachnida > Ixodida > Ixodidae > Amblyomma > Amblyomma americanum. Next base: position 117,613 of record JARKHS020009810.1, read on the forward strand.
AGCAGCTGCATTCACAGACTGCCCACGCCCATTTCTGTCTGCTTATGCTTTCAGATGCAAAGTGTCCCCTTTTAAGAAAAAAAAAAATTGAAAATGCCAAGACAAGGGTCTGGGGGCAGGGTACTTCTTTGGCCACTAGGTGGCACCACCACACACCATGACACCAGAATGCAGTCCTGACCCCGCAAAAGAACCTTGCAAAGTGCCCAGCTCACCTGCAGCTGGTTGTCGTTGCCGGTGTGCTCCAGGAAGGGCAGGTCGGCGCCAGAGTTCTTGCCCAGGCCTATGGCATCGAGGAATGCGTCACTGTTGACCTCGTCCGAGCGACACCGCTTGGTGCCCCCTTCCTCCTCACTGGCCTCTTCTCCACCCGAGCCCCCACTGCAGCTGCCAGCATTCTGGTAGGGTTGCTGGCCTCCCGTGGCTCCCCCTCCTCCGGTGCCCCCCGACACGGCATTGTCCATGCCGGACTCTATGTCCAGCTTACGCTTGTGCTGGGAAGCCATGGTGTTGCTGGCAGTCTGCGGCGAGGTAGAGACGAGCAGCTGAAAGCAAGGTCCCCCAGCACAACTTGACGGGCGTTCGTTTCTCTTTTGGGAAAGCCACAGCCCCATGACTAAGCCAACCACAGCCGACAGCAGCCAGTTTCAAGTGCACGGCTGCTGTGCTGAGGCACAGCAACCGTGCACAGGATAGAGGGAGAAAAAACAAAGAACTCCACGTTTTCGCTTGCAGGGAAGCTGCAGCCACAGTGCCAATATGCAGCGAAGAGTCCTCCAGAAAGTTGCATGCCATTTTTCTGGCCACTTGTGCAAGATGTTTGGACAAATTTCGCACACAAACAATACACTGTGCTGATCTGAGACGCAAGTCGCAAGTTCTAAGCTTAACCCCTACTTCAGTGCCACAGACGAGCAGGGTTCATCTGCGCATTTCTAGTAAAAAATGGCCAAGGACAAGCTGACCTCGTCGATTGTAATTTTCATTTTCTTGCAATTTCATGTACATGCTGATTTTGCCCGTGAGTTTAGCTGTATTTTGGTAGTTGGAACCTCACATTGCATTGGGCAGCGTTAAAACTAGCGTTTAATCTTGGGATTAATTATATTAATTCCTTCTTAATCACAGTAAAAAAGCTGGCCAATTTTGGTCACTATTTGGGATAATAGCTAGGCACAGAAGGGGGTTAAAAATATCCCTTCTACCTTTCAAGTAATGAAAGCACTATGCACGAAACCAGGCTGTTTTCGCACATCACGGGCAACACGCGATGGAGCAAGAGGTTCACATGATGCAGAGGACGCTCACCATTATGGCTGGGCCCGAGCAGGAGTCATCGCTAGTGAGCAAGGCCTCTGTGGTAGAGCCACTCAACCCATCGCCAACCAAGCCAAGGAGCGCCGAGTCAGACCTGCTAGAGGACAACACCTTCTTTCCCGCCGTGGGTGTCGCACCAGGGCTGTGCTGGGGCGTGGAGTTTGGGGTCGCATTCTGCAAAGAAAGGGCAGCGTTCGACGAAAGGCGCCATGTCGAAAAACCAAAGATCCCCCCAATAAGTTTCGGCTCGTCATTACCGCCACAAGCTCCCGAGATGGCTAGTGATGTGTGCACAATGTTAGTGGCGGCTCACACACACCCGAAAATCCCCGCTGCCGAACAGAGAACAATCCAGAGAGCACGCTACTCACCGTCTTGCTTCCCTTCTTCTTGCACCGGTTGAGCACTGACTGAGGCAGGTACTTCACAAGCTCTCTCCTGCAGGGGCACCACAAGGACAACAAACAAGTCAAGCGATGATCATGCACAACACCAAACCTGGCACAACACATCCTCCGAACAACAAAATTGTAACACCTGCGGGACTTAAGCCCCAAAGTGTCACGAGGGACACTGTGGTGGAAGACACCGGATTCATTTAGACCACCTGGGGTTTTTTAACATGTGCTGGCACTGCACAGCGCACTGGTGCCTTTTGCATTTTGCTTTCATTGAAATGCGGCCAGCACTGGCCCACCTGAACTACACTTGGCCGGGATATAATAATGACAATTTTTTAATGGCGCAAAGGTAGCTTGGCCAAAGAAAGCCATGACTAACACGTCACTCGTCTGCACGAGGTTCGGTCAGGATATTCTGGTCGGCACATATCAGTTCATGATTTGGTACAGAACATTCACATGCTGGGCACTTCAATAAGACACGCCAAAGCAAGCTCAGAGCGATTTCTTCATTTACCATGCAATGATATTCCTACCACAATTTATATCTTAATTCCATGGATGAGCAGACGTACCGCCTGACATATTTGATGTCCACTTCCATGTCTTGCTTGAGAATGTTGATGGCTGTCGCTTGCCTCTTCACTGCACGAACAGACAGAGATGCTGGTCAGACACATTGTCGAAGCCCACACAAATGAAGAAACTGCGCACACATAGCACGAGGAAGGACGGTAACAAAGCCGTTCCAGAGTAGAACGATACCTTCCATCGCTATTCTCGGTTCGACACACCTCTGACAAGGAGTGAATGTGAAGCTGTGCTGCGGTGCACACATTGCTCCCACACACTGGCTGCGAGATTAATGATAGCAAAGAGAATATCCCGCATTACACCCACAAGTTTGTGAAAAGAAATAAACACGAGCATGTCGCAATGAGACACATGCACCCCTGCTCTGCCATGCCTGTGTTTGACAGAAAACTTTTCCAATATACAGTATGTCCACCCCTCTTCTAGCGGAGTCAAAAGATCTCCAGGACATTGACAAAGAAGCCCAAAAGTCGTTCACTCAACTCAACCCCTGGACCAAGCTGGCAGGTGAGCGAGAATAACAAAGCACGCACCAGTGTCGACAAATGACCGTGTGTCGTAGGTGAGATCCACGTTGACGTGCTCCGTCTTGTTGAACTGCAGTCCGATGAACCACATGGACTGGAGCTTGTCCCTGCATTCGCACATACAAGTGCCAGCTGTTGTCACTGCACGCCACTTGCTCAATGCAACTAAATTATTTCCGACAGATTATTTTCAGCGTTGGAATCCTTGCCAACTAAAGGTACAGGCAAGTAGTAAGCACAGTAAAGCCCTATCAATTCAGATTTCAAGGGGCTGCAGAAAATGCCTGGATTAGACTACTTGAATCATCATAAGGACAGAGGGAAACTGCAACAAAGTATATCAATCTCATATCAGCATACCTTGCCGCAGACACGAGATAGGCACTGCGGGCAGCGACCAGTGCAGCCCGTGCATCGACAATGCCACGGTCGCTGCGGACTGAAAGTTGGTCACGCGCTGCAGCAAGTCCCATCATCGTAAACAGGTCAGTGTGAATGCATTTCCCACACTTCTACAAACAGATTTCGCCTGTTTTGGATAGTACAATTTCGCATTATATAAATATTTCTCATGACCCAATGAAACTCGTATCACTTACATTCTATGCGACTACAGGCTCCACAATAACATGAGCACTGCCAGCACGGTCCATGACGCCCACACGAGGAAACAGAAAATGGCAGTGTGCAGCACAAAACAAAAACGCATCACATATACCCCCTTGACTGAGGAACATATCAATGATAGCGGCACCTTTTTTTTTTCAATTGGATACCAGTGCCACTCATGCTAAAGTGGCGAAACGTTTTAGTCATTCAATCACCATCATCACCAATCTCTGGAGCACCCGTATATGCGAGCTTTGCTTCCTCTCCGAATTAGCCAAAGCGCAACCAAATTTCTTCAAATTAAAAGAGTTGCATTCCATATAGAACAGTACACAAGTTTGAATGGGCTGGCAAGAGTGTCTGAATTATCCAGTTCTCCAAATTACCGAGGGGGTCGAATTTACAAAGTTTTACTTACTGTCCTTGCCATAATTCAACATTAGAAACGGACCATTGTTCCAGAAAACAACTTGCAGCCTTCACTCAGGAGCAAATGCCATCCCACAGTGCATCCAGCAGCAATACATCAGGGGTCGGACATACACTGCCTTCTCTGACTTTATACGAAATACAGTGCTGCAGACTTCGATTACAGGACACGGCTCTATCGGACAGTGAAAAAATAGGTTTTTCAATTTTGACATATCCGGATTCAAGAGATAATTTTTCATCCGACATCGAATTATTAGAAATCAATCAATAACCAGTATTTGCTTCGTAACAGCCACTGAAATTTTAACTGGTGCATTGCTATGAGTTTGAACTTGTTCCTTTTACATAAACATGGTTGGAAACCTTTTTTTTTTTCAAAACAATACTGACACATCTGCAGCAGCGCAGGGATGATATTTTCAGTTCTAACTCCATTTCACACATCAGGTGCAACGCTGTGAAAGGTAAGGATATGCAAGGCCATGCATCACTGCATGCGAAAAGAGACTGCGAGGCTGCTGTTAGAAGTGCTACTTCGCAAGAGTGCAACACACCTTTTATAGATTGAATGGGAGTTCGAAGTACTGCCAGGAACAGAAGTGATATACAGTAGAATCCCGGTGATACGAATCTCACGGGGTTGTAAAAAAAAATTAGCATCAACAGAAATTTTGTATCACCCGAACTAGCAAAATTCGTATGCAGAGGTATGAAAAATGCATTCACGTAGATCTGTTCACAGCTGGCTGGCTTTATTAACTGCCGTGCAGCCACAGCTCACTACTTGCGGTGTGTACCGCATGATTGGTGATCGCAATGTCGGCAATGTGCGGGCCCCACACCGCCGTTCACTGCTCACAGTGCATACCGCACGGTTAGTGGTTGTGACGTCGCCAATGTACGAGCAGCGCTTAGTGCTCGAGGGTGCAGTTGCGGCTAGCGCATACATATCCTCTACAGTGGCATGGAAGAGTGCGGAATATCCGAAATCTCGCATACTGTAACCATGCACTCAGGCCAGAGAATTTTACGAATTAGTTGATGGGTTTATGGGGATTCAACGTCCCAAAGTGACCCAGGCTATGAGGGAAGCCGTAGTGAAGGGCTCCAGAAATTTCGACCAGCTGGGGTTCTGTAACGTATCAACGCGAAATTCGTATCAACCAAGTTAGTATCACTGAGACTCTACTACATAGCACTATTGCTTTGGTTAGACTTGATTGCCGCGCCACTTTCCAGTAGCTCCTAATGTCCAGATAAGACGAAGAGGTGGCTGTTTTCATCTAAAGGCATGTCATATCGCTTGTTTCGAGGCGTGCAATGCCAGCTTGCCGCGAACGTTGAAAGTCGTCGCAAAAGCAGCGAGCCATGCAAACGCGAGCATTATATACCACTTTTGCACCGAAAGGAACATGCACGTCACTATAATTCCACAGGGGGTTCTCATGGCGATGTTTGGCAGTTTAATACGAACAATTTCATATCTACAGAATCAGACAAAGGAGTGCTGTGCCGCTGCTCCAAAAGCAAACTGCACTACATCAAGTTTGCTTTTAGTGCAAAAAGGTGGTGCAAATGAGGTATTCCCCATCCACTGTCCATTCTTGCTCAGTTCCTTGACCACTACAGCTGAAGAAGTACCGTATTTACACGATTGTAAGTCGACCCATTTTTCAAAATTTGAAAATCCGAATTGAGTGGGTGGGGGGACTTAAGATCGATAATAAAAAATAAAGGAGAGACAAACGAGATATCAAGCACGCTGCAGCGTGGTTGCATTTTTGCTGCGCGGCTCCATCGCATCGCTCTTGGTGCTGGCCTTGAGCAGCTGCTATGGCAACGCGCAGAACCGCATCCCCAACCCGCCTGAGGCGGCTAATGGTGGCTGTTGATAAGCAGCAAGCCAGCACCAGCCCACTCCCCACATGTGGCCCCAGACTGCATATGCTGATAAGTGGCAGCGGCCCGATAACGCATTCTACTCTTAATAGGCGTTAAATTTTTTTGTTTACTTTCAACCGCGCACTCAGCGTTAAAGGGAGTGTCTATGGTTGATGGACGGGCCGCTGTTCCAATCGCGCTGGCACCCCCCCTCGGAGCCGCAGCAGCTCTGGGGAGTGTCAGTAAGCGACCGGCACTCGTTCACAGTTACATTCAAAATGGCTGTCATTCTTTACGCCGAAGAAACGAGCAGCGCGCCAGGCCTCAAGTTCGACATTCGCAAAGGGTGATACAGGCGTGGCAGCTGCAGCAAGGCAAAATTATCAGCTGTTCCACACGATGTCATGATGTGGCTGTTTGCGAAGTGCGGGATCTCACTGCATGACGATGTTAGAACGACGAGCTGTGGGATCGCAGCAGTGATCCAAACGGCAGCGCTGGTGAGGACGATGGTGCAAATGTGGACGAGTAGTGCAGTGACTAATAATTGGAATGTGCCCACGGGCACTCCCGTGCGCGGCAGCCGATAGCGGCTGGCAATAAGCGGTGGCCGCAGGATAGTGCTATCGCATTCTTTTATTAAATGCCAAGCTTAAGAAACCACAAGTTTTTTTTTCTTTTTTTTTTCAGAAATGTGATGTTGGGGGGGGGGGGGGGGCATCGTATGCCCTATGTTCGACCGTGCCGGATGAGGATTGTTCGGAGCCTTGGCTAGTGTCGCCCGCCCCAACGCCTGATCAATTTGCTCCAGAATCCAGGCACACTCCGAGCACGTTTTGTCGACACAACACGGAGTCTTACACAGCGGAGAAGATAGCCGCGCGAACAACACGCAGACGTGATCAAGCCCGGCATGCCGAGCACGTTTTGTCAACACAACACAGTTTTACACAGCGGAGAAGATAGCCGCGCGAACAACACGCAGACGTGATCAAGCCCGGCATGGGTGCTAAGTTGGCAATGCAGCCTCAGCTACACTGCAGGCTGCAACATCCTTCGTCGCAGCCTTGAAAAGGACCAGAGAAGGCTGAAGAAGAAAACAACAGCCGTTTTGAGCAATAATGCAGGCAAAAAAAAAAAACGAGACTCACCCATCGGGCTCACAGGGTGGGAAGGACTCCGGGTTGACATGTGCAAGGGCGATGTATGGGTGGCGCTCGAGGTTGGAGATGAGGATGCGGATTTTGGATTCAACCAAGCCGTACCACTCCAGGTGGTGCTCCTTGGACAGGGTGCTTGCCATGAGCACGATGAAGTGCTTGTACTTTCCAAAGAAGTTTGGCGGCTCAAAGAGCTTCATCCAGTCGCTGCGCCGCAGCATGATCTCGTCTGTGATGGCCAGTCCCTGCTTGAACTCCTGCCGCATGATGGTGAGGGTGGAGACTGATACGTTGAAGGTTGAGTTCTGCTGCGGATAGGCAGGAGTGATGATTGGCATCAGGTGGAAGCGGTCCGCCACGTTCACCCTCGGGTCCCAGACGGGGAAGCCCAGTCGGCTCTCATCGGGCTGCTTGAGCAGCACGGGCTTGGGCCAGGGCCACTGGGAGAAGACGAGAAAGAACTTGTGCACCAGCGTGGCCGCAGCCGCGTTGGGGTACAGTTGGCAGGTCCGCGCCACCAGCATGGCCCACGACACTCCTCCCAGGTAGCCCAGCACGTTGGAGTAGACGCCGTGCCGCTTGGCCCACAGTTTGATGGCCCGCAGCGAGAGGCGGAACGTCTCCCGGTTGGGCACCAGGTGCAGTATCTCGTCTGTCACACGGCAGCCGTTGAGGCTGCGCACGCATTTGTGGTCCAGGTTCTTCAGGATGTTCACGTCCCGCAGGTCCTGGTTCTCCGGAATGTCCTTCAGCGCCAGCCGCGCGAACAGCATGTCCAGCTGCAGCACACGTGGGAACAAGGGGCCAGTGCATCACCTCACGGGTTTCGTTCTGACCAAAAGAGCTACAAGCACAATGCCAGGCAAGCTAGGAAGGCCTACCATGATGCAGTCACCAGCAACAACAGCTTGGACTTCCAGCAGGACATTGCGCTCTTTACTAAACTTTTCCACGGCGGACACTCTCATTGACACGCACAAGGTTTGACATTTCTCACTGTCATCACAATCTCAAGCTGCTGCATTTTGTGCCTCCATGCAATACACGGAAGTTATTTCATAACAATACCTCAAGAAAAAAAGTGACTACAAGGCATTACAGTTGACTACGGTACTGCTTGCATGCGCAGCACAAGCACCAGGACCTACACACGGAAAAAAGAAAATTAAGATTACCTCAATTCCATCAAACGTCATTTTGATGACAGGCACAAAGGCTTCTTCAACAGCCTGCAAGAGAGACCAAGACAACTAAGAACACACGAGGAGGAAAAAAGTAACAGACAAAGAGCACCGTGAACCAGTCTTTGCAGCAGCTGCATTAACAGCAGCATGAGGGCAATCAAGTTCGCAACATTGAAGTTCCAGTGCAGACACTTGTAGTCAAGCAGCCACAGAGGCGACGAAGTATTGGTGAAACTAGTCTACAGCAAATGGCATGGCAGCAGTTAGAGGGGGGGACACCCCTCTTAGACATTTTTATCCATGGACAGATTTACACCAAATTTCTATGCTGGTGCATTTTCACGAGCTGATTCCAAAACTGCAAACTTTTGTCTCCTGCAGCAGACACTTTTATATTTATCAAGGAAAGTGTGCCTCTCGTTTGGAAGAAGCTTGGTTAATAGCCATGACATCTTGTGAAGATTTCTATTTATTGATGGCCTAGAGTCACCAAGGAGTGCAATAAGGCATAAATGAGACTTCTAGGACAATTTGAACGAAAGCTATAGCTGGTCAAACTTCAGAGAAAAAAAAACTCATTTTGGCGACTGAATTGTGCAAAATTTTTTAATGAAGCAGTTGTTCACTGTTATTATCAGAGAGCCTGTGCATTTGTCTTCTAGCACAAACATAATTATAGCACTGTAAAGCCCCACGTATAAACATTTTTTCCCCGGATTTTAGCATGACAAATTTCCGCCTCTTATTATATGTGGATCCAAACAATTTTCAGCCTAAATTCGCAGTTCCAGACTTGCAATTATTCTGCGATACCACCACCAGGTTTCCAGCGAGAGGAGGGGCTAACTAGCAGTGCCGTCGGTTCCGCTTCGATGGTTGCGGTTTCAACATCATTTCACCGTGGTGACCCTACCCATGACGCCCATGCAACCAGAAGCAGGATGATCGCACCTCGCACAATGTCGGGACCACAGGAAGCAATACTAGTCTGCTTTCAGAAGGAAAGTAATCTTAGTTGCTGTAAGCATCAGCACCGCATCAAGTGCTGCTACATGACCTGGATGTGCCGTCGGACAGCTGAGACAGACCTATCCAGCCGTGCTCTGCAGCTGGATGTGAAAAAAAAAAAAAAACTATTCAGAGATTTTTTTTGCATTTGAGGATCCGCGTCCCCCATTAGTGATGCGGCTGCTTCCCATTGCCATTTTCCATGCTCACACGGCCTCAGCACAGAGCCGCGAAGAAGACGATGTGGCGATGGGTGCATAAGGAGTGCTTGTGCTGTTTTCGATGGACCACTGCAGGCCATCACATTGTAAATGACCAATGCAGTGCACCCATGCTCACGGCTTCCTGAAGCCCACCGTGGTTGAGCGCAAGTAACGGTCTCCTGCTGTAATATGACCAACCAGACGCGGCATGGCATAGGCGACAAGTGGAGCAACGACTCACCCTGAGGTCCTTCACTTCCTCCTGCTGCCGGAGGAGTTCCACAAAGGAGCTGAAGAAGTCGCTCCGCTCAATGTGACGGGGTGCTACACACAGGGTGTCGATATCAGCACCTATTGAGAGGATGCAGGTAGAGGAAACAACGCCAGAATGGCACTCAAAAGTCATGTGAAAGACTTGTGGGCCCAAGGAGAATATGTCATCCCCACTGAAACACCACAGAAGACACTGGCTTTCAAACCGTTCTACAATCCTCCACAACATCTGGGTATGCTTCAAACAACCAAAAAGCAAAAAATGTGCGTGCCCTCAACTTAAGTAACCTAGCTGCAAGGTACCAGAACCATCAGACAAGGACAAAGCGAAGGGCATACCTTTGGTGTGGACTCCAAGCCGATACGACCCAAACGTGTAGATCTTCCCTCCCACATTCTCGGCTACACTTGCTGGCATGTTCTGCACAGAGGTAAGCGTTCGGGGGTAAGCACTACGAGAAAGAATAGTCACTGTGGCTGCTCAATAGTGCACGGAGGTGCCCGTAATTATGCAGACGTTGAGGAGGCATGCAAACCCTGAACATGAAAACATCTCCTCTGGTGCTTATGCGCTACACGACTGTAAGACATACCAGACCAGTTCAGCACAAGTTGCCCGCTAAACTTTACACTGTGGTGCTGAAGCTGGTCTTCCACCCAAATGCAATGCCCCGCGAAAACGACAGTGCTAACTTTTTCTCAAAAGAATCAAACGGGGCATGGAGGCAAGAAAAGCCGAGTGCAAAGGAAGCTTTGGCACGTTCCAGCAGCTTACTTTTTTGACGCTGACATCATAGATCCACTTCTTCACCAGCTGGTTGATTTTTGACAGCACGTCCATTCTAGAAGACAAAAACCCCCAAGAGCCCCACGTTAACAACTGCACACAAGTAGTGTAGTCTTGCATTCTGAGTAGGATGGCTTAAAGGGACCAAATGGAATTGGAGGACCAAATTATTCTTCTGTGCAAAAAAAAAAAAAAAAAAGTGCCCAAGGTACTCTATTCCAAGATAGTTCTGTTGCAAACACTGTATAGAAGATTTTTACTAAGAATTTTTCAGTAGAAGCACCCATTTTTATGTATCCCAGTGATGAAAACCATAGTCAGCAAGCACGAGAACGGCTGCGCCCCAAGAAATGATAAAGTGAAAGCTAATACAGTTCCAGCCACCAGACAGTGATTAGACAGTTCAAGTATACCACAGTGTTCACTTTAGTTTCCACACCGAAAACTGTTCCCGCATGATGACATGCGCCTTGTTAACGACAACTTTAGTGCACAGTGGCGCCATCTACCAACCAAAGCTCGAAGCGCTACTTTAAAATGTACACTGGAGTGTGTGTAAACATGACATAATGTGGCAAACACTTCGATAAGAAAAAAACACTATGCACTGAAAGTATGTAGGAGTTTACCTAGATGTGGTTGCGTGGTGGAATACACCGACAGTGGTAAGGTTTGACCACAAGATCTCTCTTCAGCTTGTTTTATGAAAGTTTTAACGCCAAACCCAACTTATAAATCCTCGTTTCTTTGATACTTCAGTGCTCAACCCATACAATACGAGGCAAGGTCTTTTCATTTCTACCATAATCTCACGACAAGTATTGATCAAATGTCGGCCACTTTGAAGTGATGCTGGAGATGACTTCGCAAGACTGTGTTCATAAACCATTTTCATTTACAGACCGTGTTCATAAACCACGATCATCACATTTCATGTGCTGTTTAAATGAATTAGCAGCGGGACAAAACCACCTACAAGAAGAGTTTTTCTTTCGCACACTCAGGAATGCAGGCAAAGCTGCCATAATGGTGGGCAAATTCATGGGGAGAACTCAACCTGACAGAAGTTGTACGTTTGGAACAGTCTGGTCAAGCTGGCTTCCAAAACGGCACAAGTTCCAGTCATGCCACCATACTCGTGCCAACATTACGTAATGAACATGCAATCAACAATCCCATCATGCAAGTAATTCAGGTAAGCCCTAACAATGCTGTCAAGGATTTCCTCTATTCCTGTGCATTTCAACACACCCCTTCCCTTCAAGCACAGCCTTTGTAGGCTGCCCACTGATGGATGGAGTGAGGTGAGACGTCAGTTTGTATTCTCGGCGTGCATTCAAATACTGCCTCCTTGTGTGACACTCTGCAAAGGCAACAACACAAGTGCTTTTTCTCCCACAGTGGACCATAGTGTACTCAATACCAGTTTGTCCGTTAATATCCCCAAACACTCAGATGCACATTTTGTAATGTGTTCCAATCCCTGCTCACTCGAAACTGCACAACAAAGATTCTCACTCCTCTCTGTTTAATAACAGATGTGGAAGCGAGATGTAGAGTCTCAGTCATAATAACTCCCCTCACGTTTTCCACACTGAAAATTAGCTGGCACTTGACTGTATGTAACAAATGCTTGTGCACTCATGCGCAAATGCAAACACCAATCATACCTCCTCCGCGTAACCCACTAGAAGAGTTTAAAACCCCACAGGAAGCTCCGGTGTGCGCGTGCATTTTCTTACACACACTGCTCCAATTATTAAACACCCATTCTAGGAACCGGAGTTCTTGAAAGCCCAGTACACTCAACTTCCAAGTAGGTGCACCAGCACATTTCAGTATACCCAAATAAAGTTGAGGTGCCAAGTTGACAGGCAAAAATGAAGAGACCTCTGATGCAGTCTTTGTCAATAAATTCCACTGATGTGAAGTTAACATATGCCACTCATAGAATGCTAGGGCCAACATTTTCAGACAGCCAAAGCAAAGCAGTTCCCACTACCCTTGTGAAACCACCAGGACAGGCAAAAACATAGCAGTTTGCAACTGTGGCACATAGAGGTAACTATTTTCTCACACAACCACTCAAGTCTACACGCTCGTAACTTTTCAGTTCAGAAACTTCATGCTTCAGAAGCCAGAGAGCTTCTTTCCTTCCTATATTAGCTTAAAATTCCTCATAGTAATGCAGTAAAAGCTCATTAATTCGAACTCGAAGGGTACCAGATAATTGATCGAATTAAGCAGTTCGAATTATCGAACGGGCGCTCGAATGAGCGGTTATAGCGCCGCACCGCGCAAGCAGAACCCGACGCAGTCACATCTAGACTCGTTATCGCAAACTAGGTGCTACTACATGCTTGTGGCAGGCATATTCCGAAAATTAAATTCATCCGGTCCTAATGGCAAGTGAAATAAATTGATTGGCCAGTTATGCGCCAGGAACAAGCACTGGAATGCATTCGCGTGAGCAGAGAGCTTTAGTACTGGAATATATGACACTGCTCCAGAACATGTTTATTTACGGGGTAGGGCTGTCAACATTAAAAGTAATCTTCCAAGTGCATTTGCTTGCGTTTCTTCTGCCGAGACTCCATCAGCATCATCTGCAGCTTGCCCAAAGCTCCTGCGCAACATCAGAGCTCTGATTGACAGAGAAGTGCCTTGCTGTAACATCGAGCGGACGCTACTTCATGTGCACTTGGCAGTGGCATAGTCCCGTCGCCGCCATCGGACTCATCACTGTCGGCTGTTTTCACCACACGTGAGCCCTGCGACGTCTGCTGGGAGCACGCAGCTTTAATTATATCGGCGCCACTCAGGGGCTCCGACGTCTCCACGCTCCTGTCCACATAGCTCGCGCTCGCAACACCAACAAAAGCAGTTATCGCCCGAATCACCATACTACGTTTACATCATGTGATCACAACCCAGCGACCGTGGCACAACGGAAACCTGGAACAGCTTGCGCTGAAGCATCAGCGGCGCGGGCGAGTGCTCCGGCAGCAAAAACCTGCTACGGCATGCACCGGAACGCGGGCTCCGTGAGCCTCGCACACTCTGCTTTTTTTCTTTTCCATTGTTTTACATCTCTGGTAAATTTGGAGTGTGTTTTACTTGCTATGGGCCAACTTCTATCTACGAGGAGCAGTGCCAGCCAGTGGCTCCTAGTTCGAGTTAGCCGTAGCGGATGCAGACTTGTTCGAATTATCGGGAGTTTTCCCCCATTTAAATACACAGGGCTGTGCCGAGACCCAGGCGTCAGTTCGAATTAGCGAGCTTTTACTGTATTGTCCAAGTTGGCATGACAGCGAGTCTAGCAAACATTCTCAAATGATTACTTCTGTCGACCCTTTCATTTCTGAATGACGCTTGATATAAAAACCTAAGCGTATTTATGCCAGTCAACATGTTTAGGCTGTCATGTACAGTGAATGCCATGAGCCCAGCACATTCAATTACATGTGCAGGGTGCACATCTGGCCCTGAGAGGAACAAATTAACCATCTGGGGCACCACAAAGGCTCTGGCTAATGCGAGAGCACTGTCCTTGACTACAGAAATCTTGTTGCATGTCTCCAAAGGAACTATGTGCTTTGCTCCTTCATTCATGGTGATGCAACGGATAGCAAAGCAACACCAAAGTGATGCCGGCATGAAGCATGCCAGTGCACTGACACATCTGTGTAGCCAGAGAAATTTTTTACATGTAGCCGATCTTTCAGGCCCTTATCAACGGACATGCTGTGAACAACTCTTCCCCACCTCTGATGGTCTAAAAAAAAAAATAGTTTTCAGAAAAGCAGAAGCATCACAGCACACGCTCACACGGCAGAAAGAGAAAGCGAAGAGGTCACCTGTGCGCAAGCTCTTGCTCGGACTCGAACAGGCCGAATTGACGCAGGGTCTCCTCCAGTTCCCTGGTGCGCTGCACGTCGCTCGCCTTGGGCGGAGCCGTGCTGATTGCCGAGGTCATGCCCAGCGTCTTGTCTCCCATTCCCGCTCCTAACGCTGCTGCTGCTGCTGCTGCAGCATGGCACTGCTTCCCCCGCCGCCAGCACCGCCACTCAAAGGGTCCCCGCGACCACCCGCCGCGGGGAAGCTGCAGAGCCAGTGTAGGAAAAACATGTCTAGCCCCTCCGCTTGGCAGCACTTTTTTTTTATTAGCCACAGCTCTCCAAGCTCAACTGCCTCCATTGAGGGTCTGGCAAAAATGAACAATGCACTGGTTGTGTGAATGACAGACTGCTGTGAGGTATTGCAGTAGGCGGGCCTCAAGTAGGCATTATCTCAGATGAATACACGAGGCACTCACTACATTTTTCTAGCAAACAAAAGGAGGCTGTCGCATGGAACTTGGTACCAGCACCCTGAACTCATCCAGCAAAGGCAAGCGAACTGAGCGAATACCTCGAGAAGAAACTTCGAACTGCCTAGGCGAGTTTATATTTATATATAGCCCAAACCTCATATGTAGACTTCAAAGCCACCCATTTATTGTTTTGAGTAATTTTGCTTAGCCTATATTATGAGCGATTTAGGTAAGCCCAACGCATAATCAGTGCATTGTTTTGCCTGTTGGTTGAATAGAATGAGTTATAGTGATGCAATTATCATCGGTCGTACCGCGTATACTGTGGTTTTTAATATTTTAATTAGCCCCCAAAAACAAATTCGTGGCGCTGACGGTGTCACTTGACAGTGGCGGTTTTTAGCAGCGGATATGACATCACTCAGTGCGAGCTTGATGATTGGACAAGGAGTAAATATACTGCAAATTGTGTTAATAACTAAAGATACGTTTTGTCAAGTTTTTGTGTTTTATATTAAATTAACAAAACCAACTTGTTTGCCCTAGATAAAAGCACTGTAAATAAACTAAAACACAAATACACCACCAGAGGCTCTGGCTACTTTTTTCATCGAAGCACTTTGCACCTCTCTGTAAACATCCTACGACCTAGCACTCATCACTTATGGCTACTCTCTATGTATCCGAGAGCGGCTTTGCGGAATTGATCCGATCGAGCCATTGCACTCTATAAGCGTTCGTTTCACATTTAGCAGGCAGAGCGCATCATCAGCTTGTGGAGGATCACCGGGCGGCGGCGCCAGATGGTGCCACATTCCCGTCAACAGCGCGCGCTCCTTGCTCGCCGTGACCAACCAGCGCGCTAGGAGCGACGAGCGATGGTTGGCGGTAAGTAGTAGCGGTACGCGCTATGCTAAAGGTATCTTGCGCAGGCCGTCACAGTATCTTGCGATCGAAGTTTGGATCCATAAGTACGGGAACGTCACTGATCAGTGTTCCCTACTGCGCCGTCGACGTGACTGAATCATCACTGGGTCAGCTGGGCGTTCACATGGTTGTTGTAACCATGCGAACGGGGCTGCCAGCCTTGGCATGAACGAGTTACAGAGAACAGGCAACCATGGAGTGCAAACTTCCTCCATGTGCTCAGATAGGCTGCTTTAATTGATTGCACTGTGTGTCGTCATTGGGAGAGTGAAATGGGAATGGGAAGCTGCGCGAAAATCGAGTTGAGGGCAGCCTTTTGTTTGCTTGTATTTTGAAATTTCTTCATTTAATCACTCCCGTTCCTATGCCTCGATTCTCGTAATTCTTTTTGAGTCAGCATCTGTGTGACATAAAAAATCCATCTGAAGCGTAATCGGCATCCGTTCAAGCGGTGTTTCGCAGCCCCTTTAAACCCCACAAACCAACCAGTTTCAAAATTGTGATCACGGAATCAGTGTAGACGTCAAATGTTTGAATCCAGCGGTGGGCAATTTTCTCGACGATAAATGTTTCTGCTGCTGGACAAACACTAACACAGCCAGAAGGAGCCACGGAATAGATTTTTACTAAGAATAAAAATTGGACGAAGTTGTTGTCCCCCTTAATTAAGCCGCGCCTCATCTGAACGACCAGGACATAATGCATTACATTCAAACTTGCACGCAATGAGCCCAAATGGAACGAAACGACTGGGGGGGTTATCCCCGGGGAATTTAGAAATTGCCTGCGCCCCGCGGAGGTTGCGAAAGGGAATCTAGGCGACGCGTTCGGCCAGGAGTTTTCTCCATTTCCTTCAGTTCGTGTTTATTCCAGCTGACTGCCAAAATAGTTTCGGTCTGCCGCCTTTAACACACGGGTGTCCACCACCAGGTCAACAAATGCAATGCGGTGAACTCGTCGTTGCTCCATGCTTCCGTTTTGCACTGCGGAGACACAGCCCAGCCCAAGCAGCACGGGTAATCTGATATGCATTGGCAAATGTCTGAAATACATTGGCAAATGTTGGGCCTATAAGACCAGTGTGAAGCCATCCATGTCCAATATTGGGCCAATTACTCTGTGCAGCTTGGGAGGGCCTTTGCCCGTGCTAACAAAACCCAGCTTAATTTTGTCATTACGCCCGCGTCGCGCGTTCGATGATCTGATATCGTGAGCACCTGACGAGAAAGTCGGAGCGGCTTCTTCGCGCAGTTTGAATCATCAATCACCCGCAGTGCTTGCGCTAGACAGACGGCGCACAGTGGCGGGACGCAAGACCATTCATTGGCGAAACACAATGCGTGAGGAATGCGCGCGTAGTATTACGCTACGACAAAACGTGGGAAGGCAAATCGACTCGACCGACGCTTCTGCTTTGTTAACTTTTTTTTTCACGCGTCTACGTTCCAAGAAACGGCGTTTGTGACGCACGCCTGCCGACGGGCGTACGATGACAACTCCGCGACGATAAGAAGCGTTCCTCCCCGAACGCCCAAAGAAAAAGAACTCGCCGCGGGTTAACCGCGGTCGCGGCAGGTTGTAGCCCT
Organism: Amblyomma americanum; assembly: GCA_030143305.2. NCBI lineage: Eukaryota > Metazoa > Arthropoda > Arachnida > Ixodida > Ixodidae > Amblyomma > Amblyomma americanum. Next base: position 134,814 of record JARKHS020009810.1, read on the forward strand.
GCTTCCAACAACAATCAGCAAAAACTGCGCAGACGGTGCTATTTCGACGGCGGCTGTTCGCCTTTGTTTAGACTGCACGAGCTAGTTGTAGTACTTCGCAGTTCGACGCAGTCGGCGACCGCGGAGGTAGACATTCGCGCCGAGAAAGGTTGCTTCGCAGCAAGTCCGTGAAGTCGCCGACAACTACGCAGAGCAAACACACAAACAAAAAGCGGCGGCGATAATAAAGAAACGGCGGAGTTGCGTAAAACGACCTTCTCGGAAATTTCGTCGACGACGGTTGCTAGTTTCGCTTGGAACATGCGCCGTGCGAGGATATTTCAAAACACGAGCACGCCGCGTTGACTAATTGACCCGACCGAACGCTTTAACAAAAGCGAAAAGCAGAGCGCCAGCATCGGGGGCCAGCGGCTTTCGCCGAGGCGTTCGAAATGCGCCGTTGCGCGGACAGCGGCAGCGCGTTTTCGAATAAGAATGATGGTGTCCAAAAGGTGATAGGCCTACCGGGAGTTCTCGAAGTGGACCATTGTTCGCGCTCGCTGCTTGGCTATGGACGCGCTGGGCGACGCTAGATGCCCCGTCGGCGCTTCGGCGGCTCAGCTGGTGGCGTCTCGGGAGGTGCGGGGCAGTGTCTCTGGCCGCGCGTGCTCAAGCGCGTTCAGCGAAGTGTTATTGTCCACGCGCTAGGCCTAACCGCCGTGACTGCTCAGCCGACTCGCCGTGCGTACAGTGCGACGCGAACTGCGCTTCTGCACCACTCACCTCGACATCCTGGCGGTCGCGGGCGCAGTCGCGGCTATCCCCTGCTCCTCTTTAGCCGCGAAAAGAACTTCATGAGGGAAAACACGGCATTAAACCGCGGCCACCACAAAATACAATTCAGACCGTCTGCTGTGGACTATGTAATGCAGCGACGTCCAGTAGCGGAAGTGGAAGGCGAAGAACGCGGTTGCCTGTTTTGCCCGCCAGGAGTCCGAAGTCGTACGGCCGCGTCTGGTCGATCTCGCTGCGTTTGTCTTTATCGTTATCGTTTATTTGTATTGATGGATAAAGGCGACACACTTGCAGCTGCTCGTGCCCCACATGCAGGTTGTAATGAACAGAAAACTTGGTTTATTATTAATCTTTTTTTTCGTTTCCGTAGTTCGCATTTTGACCGCTACGTAACCCAACGACACGATCAATCACTACTCTGCTACTTCCACTTGAGCAGTACCCAAACAAACACACGTGCAATCTGTGCGGTGCGTTATCGGCTTGGGTGGCTATGATCATCTCCGGGTTGTTGCGCTGGAGGCCGTCACATATTCGCATTCTAGTTTCCTGGAGCGACGCGACCGCGGCATGATCTTCGCGCTGCTCAAGCTGCCGCTCACCGTGTTCGGTGGCGTCCGACAGCTCGCGTCCCAGTCATTCTTCGTAGCCGTACTCTTCTCAGTGATAACATGGACGTCCATACTGCTCTACGGCGTCTTCTACTGGAACTACATTCCCAAATCGTCGCACATATTCCCGGTGCACCTGCGTTTCGAGTGAGTTTGCCGCCGAGTTCTCTCCTAGTTCGGCTAGCGCGACCTTGAAAGTGTGCGGAATCGTACTTCCCCGACTTGTTTTTACAGCTGTTTGCTTTCGGGGCTTGGTTTCGAAAGTGCGAATGATCAGGGTCACTGACGTGTCGCCATTTCCACGGCGCTTTCATTGCCCCCTACAGGTCTAAAGCATGTCCAGGCGGCTTTTGCGACTACCCGATGGCCAACGTGACCATCGTGAGACCGGGACAAGATGACGTAAGTGAAGAGGTGCATTATAAGTGCGCGGCACGGGTATTGCATTACACCCGCCGTTATCGCGACTTTAATGCGGGTTTCAGATTCCGCTATTACCGGATCTGTCACTGCGTTATCGTTGCAGTACCTGGCCAGGGGTCAGAGGTACAAAATGTACCTGGAACTTGAAATGCCGGAGTCCGAGGCCAATCAAAGGATAGGTGAGGATTGCATCGCTGTAGCCTTACTTTCATTCGTCAATAGCTACAGTTAGCAACAGCAGGAGCAGACGACCTTCTTATCTAACCGCATGCATCCTATCGTCTTGTAAACGGGGATGAAGGTTTCTTCGAGTGCTTTTTGAAGGAGACAAAAAAAGGATTGTGCATGATACTGCCATGGCCAAAGGCCGGTGGAAATACCTTTCCACTCTCCTGGCCTCACATGCGCAGGTATGTTCACCGTCCGACTGGACATGATCAGTGAAGATGGAGAGGTGTTGAGGTCTACGCAGAGATCGGTAAGAGTTGCCGCTTGTGGTACACTTTTGTCCTTTTTTTTTCCCCCATGTGTCTTTCGATCTTTTTCATTTTTGTGTGTTCACATGTTATACTCATCACAGCTTACTCTGCTCTGGCTTTTTTCTCTACAGTACTTATGTGCAGACGTCAGTAACACTTTGTATTATACAGCCAGTCGAATGTCTTGTCATGGGCCTAGTTGGCCAATCGTATTCCTTTCCTGTTTACATGATGTCACTCTTTTAGCCTGCCCTCTCCCACTCATAGACACTATGCCCTTCTTTCTTGAGTACTTTGCCGCTTCCTTCCCCTCCATTGTGCTTTTATCTCCTTGCCCAAACACTCGTTTCCTTGCATATCACAGTGTACAGAAAGCACAGAAACAGACAAGAAGGAGCAGGGCAATCTATGCAGACAGGCTCCTTTTTGCACTGCCATGAACCCTCTCACTTCTACTGCCATTCTCCAATGATTGAAACCAACATGACTTTTTCTCGCTGCTGTATAGCTACTTCATGTATAGCTTTTCGCAAAAGTCTTCAGGTTATATTGCTTGCTTTTTAGCTGTTTAATGCAGCACTCCCAGACTCCTGATAATATTTGAGTGCAAGGGTTCTGTTTAACCTTGTAGAGATTTACAGCTTCAGGATTGCCTTAGGTGCCACACTACGCAACTGAAAAGCAAACTATGTGGCTTGAAGACTTTTGACCAAGGCTGTAGCGCATGGTCTCCGTCTACTTGTTTGGGTACGGTTTGTCATTGTGTCTGCACTCGTCTGGTCAGTGCTCAGTGTTTTTAATTTTCTTGGGATGCGTGCTTCTATTTGAACCTACCGTTTATGCCTGCACGCATTTGTGCAAGGTGGCGTGAAAAGCAGTTTTGCATCCTCACATGTGGCGGTAAACTTTTGAGCTCAAGGTAATACTCTTCTGCCACATTCCTTTGTCCTGCTGTTCTATGTAACAGGGTGTCCTGCGGTACAAGTCAGTGCTCGTCAGACTCTTCTCAACGTTGTTTTACATCCCAATGCTCCTCTTGGGGTCGGCAGAAGAGAAGCAGACCGTATCAGTCCTGCTGTTTGAAAGATACATGGAGGACTATGTAAGTTGGGCGCTTTGACACGCTTTTCCCAAGCTATCTTTGTACTCTTTAAATGGTTTCAAGCTGATTTGTCACGCATGGCCATAGACTAGCAGATAACTTTTTGTTCACTTACAGGCAAAGCCAGCAACTCAAGCAGGCATAATGATCCGAAATAGTCACATTGAGGTCTACACAGCGACACTGAAAATATACGCAGACTTCACAGGGTTGAGGTGAGAATAGTTCTTGTCAGTGGCATAGGATGCTGATTATGTTTCCATTTCAGCCGGTATTGGTTCTGATGTTGGACCACTAATTTGAGGTTTGTGTCAAAACTGTACCCCCCTCCCCCCCCACACATTTTTTTTCTCTCAAGTTTTGTACTCTTCAGAAAAAGCTGATTAAATACTGTAGTCTATAATGGGGTCACAATCCATAAAAGTAAAGACTTTAACAAAACTAGTATCTTGAACCACAAATTTTGTTACCATTTCAGGCCAATAGTGCTTACTCAGCTAAAAGATAGGCTGGTCAAAGAAGTATTAGTGAGTTGGTGCACAACATAGCAAATCTTCACTGAAGTGGTGCTTTTGCCCTTTCATTTCTGCTTGGCAGTGCGACCATTGATCAATAAACTTGCCTGCACATTACTTTCTTCCGATGCTGGCCAGGTACCTCCTTTACAACTGGCCACTCACATCAGCTGTGGTGGGCATATCAACGAATTTCTTTTTCGTGAGCCTGGTGGCGCTGTTGTCCTGGAACCACCTGGCTCCTGCCAAGACGAAGCCACGCCGATCCACAGCCGACCGGAAGAAGCGTCCCAGCGATGAAAAGAAAAAGTCGGAGGAGCAGGCCGACGAGGCAGAAGGTATGTGGCAGACATTCCCAGAGCACACTGAGCTGGAGTGGGACCCAGAAGAGTGGGACTGGGACTTGTGATGCGGGCTGTTCGTAGCTTGTGAAGTAAGTGTGCCTGAGAAACTTGTCAAACTCCCGCATCAGTTGTCACCTGGGATTGGGAGCATGGTAGATATCAAGTTATGATGTGTCGGTATTGTAACTACAACTTTGGCCTTGATGTAGGACAGAAATTTTTACATTTTGTCTGTTGTTGACAGTGTGAACAAATTGTTGCCAAGTGAGGTACACCAGTGTTGGTGCTTTCAGGTGTGAACTGTGTACCAACTTGTTTTTCCTTACATCCTTCCGCTGTTCATCATCTCCACCTTTTGTGTTCCCATTCTATACCATGTTCGGCACACTGCACGTGATGTAAATATACTAGCGGTGGTGTTTACGTATTGCCCCTCAACACGTCTTTTTTTTTTACATTGAGAGTCTGGTAAGCCTACTAATGCAGGTTGTTGCAATCATACTTCACAAGTATGATTCACAGGTATGCTTTTTCCTGTATGTGTAAGCAGGAAAAAACAATAAAAGCATCAAAATAATGATGGCATTCTTGGAATGGTAAATCATTTTAAATCATTTTGCATCGTCTTGCGCTGTATGCCCTCTGTACAAAACTGGGTACAGAACCTGTGCAGGTAGGCATGTTGCGTGTAGTCTAGGTTGACAAGATAGTTGAGCCTCGGGGCTTGCCTTCTAGTCCTTCATGTCATTATTTCGTTGTTAATGCCAGTACTGTTAACGACAAGACTGTCTTTAATGATGTAAGCATGGATTCCTCACTGGTGCCTTCCATCCCAAGTGGTTGGTTTCTAGTTACACTTTGGCTATGGTAAAGCGTGACGTGTTTCGCTTGTTGAGAATTATATGCAATTAAATCTATTTAAACTTAATCTCTGGCATCAGTGGTGAGATTAATTTGGACTTCATGAGGATGATTACACGAAGACTCCACAAATGCTCACCTCTGTGGTCAAAGACTTCGACCACTCCCGTGGTGCAGGAAAATAAAGACTTGCTTAATTACTTATGTGCTCCATTTTACAATGTTTTACTTTTATGCTGCAGTCATCAACAGCACTGCTGTAATAAACTAGAGGGCATTAGCTTTATTAAGCGTGCGGCTCTGAGGGCTGATGCTAACAGCTTTTGAAATCTGTGCATGCTGCAACTAAAGATGCATATGTTGGAAATATTAATAAACATTTGCCGACAACTGGCTCTTTACGTCCTCAGAGTCTGCATGTAGTGACAGGTAAATAAAGTTGATTACAGTTGACACAAGAACAGAATTGTTGAGTTTCATAACAGGTTTCATAACACCATTATATAGGAAGCAGTATTTTCATTTTCATAATGCATTGCGCAACATCTGGATTAAATAATTACGTAAGAGCACTAACACTGCACTTCGAAAATTGGTTTCTGGGGAAAGGAAATGGGGCAGTATCTGTCTCACTTATCAGTGGACACCTGAACAGGGAAGTAAGGGAAGGGATAAAGGAGGGACTGAAAGAAGAAAGGAGGAAAGAGGTGCTGTAGTGGAGGGCTCCGGAATAATTTGGACCACCTGGGGATCTTTAATGTGCACTGACATCACACAGCACACAGGCACCTTAGTCGTGTTTCGCCTCCACCGAAATGGGGCCGCTGCGGTCAGGTTCGAACCTGGGTACTCCGGATCAGTAGCGGAGCGCCCCAACCACTGAGCCACCGCGGCGGGTAACACTGCAATTGGACAGGCAAAAATTGATGGGCTTTCATGAAAGAGAGTGGAGCAAGTACTGGCTTTTTCAGATGAATGAGTGCCGTGCGTAGCACCCACTTTCTTTTCTCTGTGGTGTGACGTGTTAGTATAAATGTCCAATCTCTCTGGAAGATGTCATATGTTAACTCAAAATCAACCCACCCCCCCCTCCCTTTCATCACATCACTAGATACTATCTAGCTGTACATGAACTTGTATGTAGCGCTCACGGTGATCATATATTAAGTCTGATAAATTACAGCGTGTGGAATACAGCAAGGCTGTCATGTCGCAAGGTGCAAATGTACTTTGAAAAAAAAAAAAAAATCACTTTGCTCAAGGCTGATGTGGAGATAAACAAGTGCTGAATAGAAAAGTTACTGACGGTCTCACATGGTCCACATTTCTTCCAGATGACACTGCCAGTGACATTAGCAGCAACCAGCCCGATCTTGTCAAGGGGACGGTGGAGGCCAAGGAAGTCCGAAAGAGGAAAGGCAGGTTTTCATTTCTTTTTCTCTAACTTGCGGCATTTGCCATCGCAGCTTTTAAAAGAGAACTTAACATTCTATAAAAGGCGCACTTTGCCTCTAAACTTGGCCGTCTGCTACTTTCGTACTTTGTTCTGATGAAACTACGCCAATACAGCTACATTAATAGCTGTGACAAAATTGTAAGCAGTTTGGTTAAATGCCGTGGGTATCTCTGTGGCTGTGGCAGTGTATTGCTTAGTAATGGTGCCTTGTGCAAAATGCCTTTTGTAGAACAAACACTGTGTGAGGTGTCTGGTGTGGTAGGTATCGTCACTGCTAGTGCTGAACGTGACATCACTCATTTCGGTTGCTAACAGCAGCCGTGCTTAACCTTCTTTGCTCTTCTACCGACAGCTTGCGACAGGATAAACACAACGCATGTTAAGCACTGTCCTGCATTTTTTTCTTTCCTTTAGAGGCTGCTGCAATAGGACTATGCATTGGTTCAGTGGCTCACCCCCACCCCCCCCCACACAAAAAAAAAAACTAACAGGATGCTTACGAGTGCATAATGCAAATGTTTCAGTGTTAAGAAAGGGCCAGGTGCCAGGGCGAAAACGCTTGTAGCTGTCCTTGCCCAGTGGTGGAGTGCAAACCAACCGCGGTGAAGTCCACCCGTCACTTCCCACCCTTCTGCACCTCTCCCCTCAAAGTGGATAGAAGTTTTCTCTCCACTTTTCTGAAGATGCCGACTACAAAGACTGCGTGAAACTGAGGAACAAGCTGATAAGAGCTAACACTGTTAAAAAACACTTCAGTGTCAGTAATTTTTGCTTTCTGGTAATCGGTTTGCCTACCTCTTATAAATTAAAAGTGTACACAACTAGACATCACATGCTTGTGCTTCTACTGTCATATGATGCAAGATGAAAAAGTCCAAACTACTACACTTTTCAAGGTGGTTTTTTATGAGCTGTGTAAGCAATGGAATATATGTGCACAATGAATTGTACCTTGTCATAAATTGCTCGAGATGATTTTGGTTCACTGTGCATCACTCGGGGGCTTAGAACGCATGACGTCTAAGGGAACGCTAATGTTTAGGCTTTTGTCAGCGTTATTGGAAGCACAATTTTGGGCTGAGACTCATTTATGCGAGCGTGCCCTTCTGTTCAGCACTTGATACTGGCTGCAAGATGCTATGATTATTTACCTTTGACTGGCAGATGCCTGGACTTGGTGGAACTAACCTGACAAGGCACCTCCTTCGCGCAGAGCTTGACGAGACGACTGGGAAGACGCTGCGGAAACTCTTTGGAGCCACAGCTCGGGGGAGTGATGCTAGCTTGTCTCTCTCTTGGCGATGACCAAATCGCAAGTGGCGACACCACTCAGAGGAGATCAGAGCAAGCGCCGACGTGAAATTGACCAATTCTGTAAGGACTTTAAACCGACGCGAGAAGGCTGTACCTCAGCTGTGACAGTTCCTTGCCGGTGCCACAAGTTCTTTGCGGCAACACTGTTGCATTCCAGGAGTATCCATTCCACCTCTCCGGGATTCATGGTGCCACATCCAGGAGCCAGCCCAAGTTTTATCTTTGCGTGAATACACCGTGTGAGTAAGTGTCTGTGTGTGTCCGCATCAGTGCTACACTTGCAGAGATCCAACTTTTCGTAATATACCTTGGAAAGCCATGACAGGATGCACACTCCAATTTTGCTACTGCGTGACTCTCTGGCCGTTTCCTGATGGTTATGTGCATTGGTATGTGTGGAGTCTGTAAGCTCCACATGTACAAGCAGCAGCTTTGAACTGATACATGCAATTATGGGTGTTGTATACGTCATATGCAACAGGTGTCGACTACAATTTTGTACATATTACGGAATTGAAGTAACAACTCTGTTCAACACATCCAGCAGTTCGGTGCTACATGGAGTGTGTCTGCAGTGAATTCAGTAACTGTGTTCTAGCCATGTTATTGTTGGCAACAAATCCAAAGGGAGTGAACTCTGGCGCGCGTGTGTCTTGCATCCAACATACGTACGTACACGCTGTACTTCGCTGTTCGCTATTAGATCTATTGTATGCATGGAGACTGTTCAAAGTTGCATGTGATATCCCACAGCAATCGTCTCCCATGCATTGAACATTTATAGGTTCGTAGTTGTCGCTAATATATAAATATACTATAGTGTATAGTGAATACTATCATAGCTATTTGCTTGCTTGTGCCTCAATGAGAGGACGAAATGTCCCTGTCCGAGTTGTGATGGCTATGTTTTAACAAACTTTTAATGTGTTGAATGCTGCATCATAGCACTAGGTTATGGCATATTTACAGCAGTGTTGGCATTCGTTTCCTGTTTTTATAGAAACCTTTGGAGATTCTTAGAGCGACTCATTTTATCTATGACTTAAAGAGATGGACTTGAGTGAAGTTTGAGACAAATTGTACTACAGTGTAGGGGATATGTTTAGTATGAAGTTGACATTCATTATAGGTTCCCTACTTTGGTCGGTATCCTCTTTTTCCATACACTGACCGGTCACTGCCCATGCAGGCTCCTAAGCCTTCCACAGTGAAGTCACTTGTTGCTTTCTTAAGCACACACTGCATTAGGACTCTCAAGTATGTAGACATCCATGAACATTTCTTTCGAGGTTCTGAGTGTTGTACGCCTGGGTACAGGCTGTCATTACAAACCGATAGCAAGTCAGTGCTGTCGAAACTATTTTCATGCCTGAAAAGTCTTAATGAGGTGAAATATACCACACTTTTGTCTGCTTTAAAGCTATGTTGATTATTTTGTGCACAGTTTCCTATTTCATCGCCAATGTGTGCGTACACAGTACTTTGCTAATTTGGGAATCTTCAGAATGCAAGTGTCTCCTAATGATGGGCAGAGTTGATTTTTGTAACATTTATTTGGGTTGGATTTTGCCTTCTCTGTTACGCATTTCATGGCCAGCCGTGTCTAAGCTTGCGTCATCAAATCATAGAAACATCTGTTTTATATAAAGTGTGCCATACATTTTGATTGTCTTACTCAGCAGAACAAAGTGATAATGATGTTTGTCAAGCACTGGGGAGAGCTGCACGTCATGTAATGTGCAAGCTGTGAAAGAAATGCACTGTATTAAAAGTTTGCACACAAAGCATGTGGCCTAAGTTGTTATTAAAAGCATTTTAATTGTCCTTGTGTTGTCCTATCTGCCTGGTATGACACCCACAAACATCTACAGTTGATCTTACTGAAGTCATTCAGCATAATAGAAGCCATATGGGTTGGACGGTGCTTGCTTCCCAGTTCTTGGGGTCATGACAGAGTACACGCACACACAAAATGTCTCAACATGACCTCTTCATTTACACATCGTCAAACAAAACGGGTGCTTGGCACCTGAATGAAACACCAGGTTTAACATGTCGCCAGCCCAGCCTTTGTGTCCAGAAAGTTGCCAGGAACCACACTGTACCAGTGTGCACACAGTCAAGGCATAACAAGCTCCGATGCTTGCATGCTGACGTGAAACCAGATCCACTATGAACACAGGCACCGCCTCCGGCAACAAAACGATGGGGTGAAAATACCTCTCGTCAAAGTCGGGTCACGTGTTCACTTGGGCCCCAGCATGTCCTTGGGCTGGACCCACTTGTCGAACTCCTCGGCTGTGAGGAAGCCCAGCTTGATGGCAGTCTCCTTGAGTGTGGAGCCCTCCTTGTGTGCAGTCTTGGCGATCTTGGCGGCCTTGTCGTAGCCGATGTGCGGGTTCAGCGCTGTCACCAGCATGAGCGACTCATTGAGAAGCTTGGCGATGCGCTCCCTGAAATGGCGTGCGAGCGTTTGCTCATTAGTGGTCGGCATGGCTGCCTAGACCACGTTTAGCAAGCAGCACATTGGTACCACAACATTTGATCCGGACACATTAAGAACACAGTGCAGTTATATTTTAGCATATCCAACTTTGCAGCACATGTGTCAAGACCTGACCAAATGATGCAGTATCGGCAAATTTGCCTCCATAAATCTATATCACCCATTGCAAATTAAAGGTGGGATGAGGGTCTTAGTGCTATTTTTGTTATTTTTGGGCCAAATGTAGTGAAACAGTTTAGTCTTATTCAGTATTTTTTTTGTGCTCATTTGAAATGTATAATTGCTTTTTCAATATGTCAGTTAGTTCTCAAGATACTACGCATTTAAGCAGTAACCGCATGAGGCGAAAATTCGCTGCGACTGTGCGATGGCATCGCGCGATGGCCTGAGGGCCGCCGAAGCACTGTCGCTCATCGCGTCGCCCAGGTTCTGGGTTTGCAAAAAATTTCGCCCATCGCCCGGAAGTGCCGTGCGAGACTAGCCAATGACGGTAGGCCTTGCGGGTGAGTAACTTCCGATCCGTCTTGCGCGCAAAAGTCGATTTTTTTTTTTTTTCAGTGGGCTTTCCGCGCGGAGCAACAGCCGACGCATCCCTCACCATGGCAGCTAAGCAAGAATTTAATGAAATGCTCATTAATGAAGTTCAAAAGTAAAGGGTGCTGTGGGATATGTCCTACACGCACTATAAGTCGCAAGAGCGCCGGAATGTCGCCTGGCGCCTCATCGCAGCGTCCCTCGGGCGCACTTTTCTGTGTCACATGAGTTTGTGTAGACTAAAAATAAAATTATTACCTAAATATATTTTTCAATGTTTTTATTGTGTTTTATCTTGCATGAAGCCTTAAGAGCGTTGTTCTACGCGTTAAAGCAAAATGACTGAACGCTGAAGCGGCCGCAATCGAGCAACACTGAAAACGCGCTGCTCCGACGCCGAGTCCCGTCGCTTCGTGCGGTTTGCGCCAGCGACAGCGATGGGCGATGGCGGCGTCATCGCGCAACGTATCGCGAAAGAATATCGCCTCATGGGGTTACCGCTTTACATTAATTAGCTTGCTGAGACAAAGTACTCGCCAGAAAACTATTATTAACATCTCACTAAATAAACTGCAAGCAATCTAATGTTGAAAGTACTTTTCAGAGTAAGTCAATATTAGTTACTTTACAGCATGCTGGCAATGTTGATAGGAGTATTAACGAGCAGTCCAAATTAGAGCGCACAAAATAACTTGAAAGCATATACTCTTCTTCTCCCAATCTTTTTTTCTTCTCCCAAAAGCATAAATCTTCTTCCAAAACTGCATGCTTCAAAAAAAAAAAAAATTAATGGTCTATCTGCTTTGGATGCTGAGATAGTACCTCCCTCTTAAACTTCCACGCAGTCAAAAATTAGTGTTTTGAGAAAATCAGGATAAATAAACAGAGACGCCGTTATATATACTGGAATTCCAGCTAAAATTTTTATCCAACAAACGAAAGAATACTTCACAGATGGGCAGAAGATGATTAGTGAACATCGACAAGGCTATACTATTAAAAAAAAGTCAACATTTTTGCACTTCTTAGGCCCCAGGGACCGCTATGCTCCACTGATATGTTTGTTTGGCCAACATTTCCCAAAAACACCAGTTATGTCCCAGAACTGTGCCACTGCGTGGCGCCGCTGTAAGTGCTGCTGCTGAACAGATCGCTGTTGGTATGAGCTTGTTAAAACCGCAATCCCCTACTGGATACAAATCTGCGGCAGGACAGTTCGCATGGAAATATTTGTGCTTCACAGCAGCAGTGATGTTCAGTCACCAGAGAGAAAAGTGCAACAGTGACATGACCATGCTCTGCGACCATCGGAGATGCCCATCTAGTAGTCTTCGTGAAACTCGGACCATCTTCTGACCCCAAAACTCCGTGTGGTAAATTACTTTGATGCTGTATAAACAGAGTTCTTAGCAGACCTTGTGGCTATTAATTGGAAGCAAACTAGAATTAATCAAGTGACTGATTACGAGTGCTGCAAGCAATAAGTGAGCACTCGGGGTTGAATTCTCTTATACAAAGCCATAAGAGTGGACCTTTGAATGCAATCTGGAATTGGTTTAATGAGCAACGTTTCTTAGCTAGCTGCATACAGGTCCTTTTGTGGCTGGTTCATTTGCTTCCTGTTTAACTTGTAAACTTTGGCATGTCAAGCACACTTAAACGCAGCATACATGCATGACAACCGACAGCATTTCAACACCAAACATAACAGACATCGCAACCCGCGGCACCACTCACTTGTTGGGGATGATACCGGCAACGCAGTGGTCTGTGAAGGAGACACTGGAATCGGCCAGCAACCGCACAGAGCGCAGCACATTTGAGACAATAAGTGGCTTGAACACGTTGAGCTCAAAGTGACCGTTGCTGCCGCCCACGGTGACAGCCACGTGGTTGCCCATCACCTGCGCCGCCACCATGGTGACTGCCTCACACTGCGTTGGGTTCACCTTGCCTGCATGGGAAGTCGGTTTGGGCCTTTAGTGCAAAGTGCGACAGCACTGCCAGCTAATTTTCAGGCACAAATGGGGCGGTGTTGCTTACTGTGACAGCTGTGTATAGTACATAGGTACAAATCTTCTGCATACTTGTACTGCCTTTGGTACAGCAACTGTCATTTTTAAATGGCTCTATACATGGTAGTTTCTAGCATGCCTTACCATATTGCACCTAATTTTCTTCTTG